>CM062811.1:748737987-748979587 GCA_031772625.1 Pinus tabuliformis
AATGCATTCAAATCTTGTAAGCCATTCCAAGTTAGAATACACTAAATCACAATCTATACAGTTGTAAAAGAAATGCAGCAAATGACAATTTAACATAGAAGTGAAGTCTTGATATTGTGGTCATGTTTCTACTAAAGACATAAACCAAAGTTCCAAGAACATAATGATTTAACTAATTTATAAATTAGTTGCACAAAAATTTTCAAGTACCTGTTAAATAAATAATAATAGTAATCTAATTTTAAGGTCACAAACTAGAAAAACACCAAATTGATGTATGAAAGCCCTTTGTTTGTCGGGCATGGGACCCCCTCCAAAAAATGATTTGACTACTTAGTCAATGCAAATTAGATATTATATATTGAGGATAGTACATTTCGTGGGTGAGGAAATAGCAATAAGAAACAATGAAGTGTAGTATAAAAACAAATGAACTGTTAATGATCCATAACAAGAATTTATGAACTTATATATATCTATATCTATATCTATATATATATATATATATATATATTATATATATATATATATATATATATATATATATTATAAGACAGAGAGAGAGACTATGCAATATTTCCTGCCATTAATAATGCCAAATCAAACATCCTTTCAACCGCAATAAAATGTATATAAAACAAGTGCACACTTCTATATAAGTGCCTAAAGAAACAAAATGTTACAACACATACTTTATGTATGTTCCCAACACCAATTTCATTCCCTGGGACAACTCCTAAGCACCATTATCATTCCAACCTTATAATACTGGAATAGATGTCATCAATATGGCCCATAAATTTCAAGTTAGCAACACACAACAGGGTAATGGAAAGAAGCAATAACCACCTTATCCCAATTCATAGGTCCCAACTTGATCATTTCTCCTCCATTACAATAGAAGTGAAAATAACTATAAAAAATAAAAGCAATGGAAACATCCAACCATGAACCTTCATCTATCAAAAAAAAAAGCTATGACACGAAGAAATTCAAGGAACATGAACCATAATACTATTTTGAAAAGGTAATCTCTTAGGAAACACTTTATGCCTAAAATTCATTCCTTGTTTCAGTCTATGCATGTTCTCATGTGTCTAAAAGATTGAGATTACTACTCTTTTTATCTCAAAGATACATAACAATTAAAAATAAGATAACCCTCTTTGGCTCATTCTTCTGACATAACAAGTCATTGTCTTGTTCTGTGCATATAGTTGTCCAACTAGATCTCCCATGAACACACTGCTCTAATAGCATTAATCCTTGTTAATTTGCAAGCATATCCATTCCATAAGAAGTGCACCCCTTACGGCAATTCCTAAACAATATCACAACTTGATAACATTAGTTCCATAATTCACTGACCCCTTGTTGAGTCTTCTTATATCTAAATGGACTTAAAACAAATTAATGTGAATATCCCATGGAGGCATGATTATTTATGAAATTCCTACCAACAACACATTTTGAATTTTTATGTTCCATTGTCATTTTGCACCAACTATTCTTTCATCTACCACTTGAAATACTACTAGTTTTGCACCACTATCAAGATCAAGTGATTACAATGCCTCCTATTACGAGAGACATGAAAATTCAATTCCAATATCAAGACCATGCCACACAACATCGAGTGTTCAAATTTTTAAAACTAAAAAGGATTTTTGTAAAGAAACAAATGTTGAAACAATATAATCCCACTAAATTGTGAAGCTTCCTATGGTTTTGTATAAATCTAGCTAACCTTCAAATGCTCTGTTATGAGAGAAAGTACCTTGCCAACTGTGATATCATGGGGGATTTGATATATGGTAGTGTAAAATATATTAGATGATGTCCTAATGGGTTTTTTTTTTGCAAGTATAGATCTTGGCAAGAACTCTGATGAATCCTAATTGTCACCCCAAAAACAAGAAACGCTTCAGTTCTAAGTTCATCTACATCAAGAGACCCTTACAAGGTTTTAAGTATGTGATAACAAGATATATTGTTTCTTTTTGAGTCAGCCCATGAATATCTTCTCTTCGCCCTATTTATTACTCTATGAAACCCTGTGGGGAGGCATTAACTGTAACAACCCTGGTTGATTTTCCATGTAAAAAAAACAATTAAGACCAAGTTCAAGGGACATGTATTTCATGTTGAATCTTATGCAAAACATCCTATTGGGTGTTCATTTGGTTGATTATGGCTAAAGGAAATTGGCAAAGGCATTTGAAAATGAAAGAGGCATTAATTGGAATTTTATTTATGAAAATAATGGAAAATAGGAGAAAGGGAAGATGAAAGGTCACAAATTTGCATGAGAGGGAAATTGAAGGAAAATGAAGAAAATAGAGGCTTTAATGATAAAAATACTTCTAAGGATTAGTTCATGGCTTTTGTTAGTGCGTGAGACCTTTTGTCAGTTTTATCTTGGATCTCTCTCTTTTATTCTCTCTCTCTCATACTCTTGGAACCTTAGAGTTTTCTTGGAGCAATCTTGGAGCATTGTAGCATACTTGGGATTTGGTGCAAGAAGGCAAAGGAAAATAAGGAAAGTTCAAGGGGACAACAAGATCAACATCGACAAGGGGTTTGCTCGTAGATACTAAATTGCATGTCTTATTTCATTTCTAGTTTTGGCATGCATGGCACATGCATATGGTCTCTTGGTTATGATCTGTCATTGGCATGGAGGATTTCCTAGATTGATAGTGGTTTTTCCTATCTTTTCCATTTCCTAAATAGGCATGGTGTTGTTGCAGATACCAAATTGCATGTCTTATTTCATTTTTAGTTTTGGCAAGCATGGCACATGCATGTGGTATGTTGGTTATGATCTGTCATTGGCATGGAGGATTTCCTAGATTGACAGTGGTTTTGCCTATCTTTTCCATTTCCTAAATAGGCATGGTGTTTGATCTTTTTTTTCTTTTTGGTTCTCATGTTCCTTATGGATGTGAGTTGAGTTATTAGTTCGTGGATCCTTGGTTGAAGAAACGCCCTAGAAGCCCTGTAACAACTTAGGTTGAGTTACTAGTCCTAGAAGCCTTGGTTGGAAAAATGCTCTGGAGCCTCTGGTCGGTTGAGTTACTAGTCTTGGAGGCCTTGGTTGGAAAAACACTCTAGAGCCCAGCAATAGTTGTGGTTGAGTTACTATTCCTAGAAGCTGGGTTGGAGCAAATTCTCTAGAGCCCTAGACAACTTGGATGGACATTGATTTGGTGATGGTTAATGATTTTCGGTCGTGAGGTGGAATCACTAGTTGAGGGTTGAGGTGGTTTAGCCTCTGGAAGCCCTAGTTAGGTTTTGTTTCGTTTATTCCATGAGATCCCACATTCATGCTTTGAATACGGCATGGGGGTGATTGGCTGAAAGAGAGATTTGGTTCAACTCAATCTATGGTCAGTTGGTATGTGGAAGTCTCTCACTTGTTTGGCATTTTCATATGTTAATAAGAGGTATTTTATATGGTGATATATAATCATATGTATTGACTATGATGGTGACATTATGACCGAGTTTCCATGGTTTATATGTTGGTTATTACTGGTTTATATGTTGGTTATTAGTTGGTTATATGATGTATATTGTTTATGGCTCTTGACATGTTTTATGAATATGTGATTGGTTATTGAATGCATGACCTAATAGATGTTATTGCAACTAATATGAGAGGGAATTATACCTTCTTGACGATTCTCAGATAAGTATGAGACCCTTATGCTTAGATTTGTATTTATGACATGTAGATTTCATGTTCATCAGGTGTTTGAAAAAATGTCTGTCATGTTTAGGCTTAGTTAGGTCAAGTCCTTGATCAAGTTTTGTTTTAAAAGCTTTGTCTTGGTGTCTTTTATTTTCTTGGAAAGTTTCATCAAGTTTTGGTAAGTGGTCTGGAGACTATTCCTAAAAAAGTGGCTCAAATTCAGGGTTGCTAGCACAGAATTGCCTGGAAAAGGTTGCAATCGCATGGATGCCTTGTTGTGGGAGTGACTGGAGGGTCTCGGTCACATGGAAGGCTTGTCGCGGAAGAGAGGGTTGGATACCTGAAGGGGTTGGTTGGTTCCTGAAGGTTCTGTAGCTTTTGAGGAAGGTCAAATTGGTCTTGTCTTTCTGGTTCCACTTCCTTAACTATACATAGGAAGTCGAATCATGTCATAGTAACTCTTCTTCACATGTTTACCTTGGTGGTCTTATGTATGTTACCAACTTAGATTTGTATTTTCTTACACATGATTGACAGGTAAATCTTTTGAGGCATGTCTGAGTGTTGAGGTCATATATTTGGAGGCATTGTTGCACTTATGGTAGTAATTCACCTTTTAGAGACATATTCTACATATTTGTATGAAAAAACTTCATTAAGGATAATTTTGAGGCATTTTCACACTCGTCATGCCAAGAATTGCCTATTTGAAGGCACAAAGTGGACATCAAAACACATGAGCACATCTTTTGTGATTGGGAAACATAAATGGGATGGATATTGTTGGTTTCTTCATGGACATCCCAATATAAATAGTAAAATCTTGATGGAAGAGAATATGAATTTTCTCTTTCAATTTTAAATCAATGTTTAGAACTATGAATATCTTGGATAGCGAAAGATATCAAGCCCTAAACCATGAGCTGATTTATTTTCCAAGATATAAGTTTTGATGAAGAGAAGCACCAAAAGGGCAGTGAAATTATTGCAAGTTCAACTTGGAGATTCCCAATAAAAAAAATTTGATAGTAAATTTGCATGGAAGCTAAAGAGAACAACTATGAGAGGATGTAGATCATACTTTAGAAAGGCACGTTGTAGTGTATGAAGGTCATTTGGAGCTTGAGGATAGACTACTCTATTCATATGCCAAAAGTGATGACTACTTCAGCCCTATCCACCACTAGATGGAGCAAGCATGTAGTTGTACACATTTACCTTTGGATGTGTTTTAATCCTTTTTATGATAGAGCCCATTACATCCATGTATTGAACCTAAGAGATCTGATACCACTTGTAACACACGCCTCCTTATCAACTCTGATAAGTAGAGGTGGTTATTATATTAACCCGATTTCCAAGGTGAAATTATGGAAATGAGGTACAAAATTTTCTTTTTGTTCCAAAATTTCATTCTCGAATAGTATTTAGAAGAAAACCAATAATAGATATCCACTATCCATTACAACGAGAATGTTGAGATCAAGGGATCTCATAATCTCATTGTTGCAGTAATTTAGCTCAATTTCTTCTTCAATCACTAAATTCTATCAAACTCACATCTATGGAGAATGTTGAGTATTTGGGTACTATGCACACAACATTAGAAGTCTATTGAGGTCATACTCTCTCATGGATTCGCTACACACAACATTCAAAACTTTGTTGAGGGAGTGCTTTCAAGATAAGGAGACCTTAATTGGAAAGAAAATCATTAAAACTAAGAAGAGAAAAAACCACTAAAATCACGAGTTTCAACTACACCAAGTAGCATGAAATGTTATAGAATCCGATGATATAGTAAGTCTCATAGATGTTAAGAAATGCCAGAATGCGAGGTATTCAAGCTTAAAATTCCTTATTAAGGGATATATGTGGACTAATTATAGAAATTAAATATTCATTCCAGTCAATTCATAACTTATTCAAGGCTAGTAATGTGTTCATAAGAGCCAATGTTATTTTACAAGGTCTCCAAGTTTTCATACAAATGGTGGTGGAATGAAATGTAATTAAGTTATTTATTTATGAGTCTCTTTATGCCTTGTTTTTATTGTTTACATCATTGGATAATATGTCATGGACACATTTATCTGAGAAATTCTCAATGACATGTTTTACCATTACAACATCGATTTGCAAGAATTTTCATTTCATCACTACAATTTAAACTATTATTCCTCTATCATATGTATAGATACACTTTTCTTGAATCTACTATTGCAATATCAAGATTTGGACTTGTATAGTAACACTCAACACATTAATACCATGTACAGGTAAAACTCCTAGTATCAATTATTTAGATGAAATTTATGAACCTGTGCAAAAATTTGTATAAGAGTGATGGGCCTCTAAATTAGACATAAATTAAGGCTCATGCCTCTAATTTAAAACATAAATGAAGGCCTATGACCATCCTTCAGCACATTAAACCTCTCTTTTTGTATTAGATAATTTATTTTAACTTTAATATATTCATTAGGAAGGTTTATGAATAATTGAATATTTGTGCCTAATATTATTTATTTTGTGGAATATTATGAGAATATTGGGCAGATTCTGAAGATTTGGAGGAGGAGATAATTTAGGGACTTGTTCCCTACTACTGGAGCATCAATAATAAATAATAATTCAATAAGATATTATTGAATTATTGCACAAATTGTGGAACTCCAATGATTGAGAAAATCTAGGAATGTGTTCCACTAATCAAGGGAGTAGATCCACCAATCAAGGGAGCAGATCCACTAATCAAGGGATTTTGGTGGGGAAAGATTCCTCCATCCATGGGGAATGATTCTTAATCGTTTTGTATAAGTACCAAGTCGAATTTCCCTCTAGGGAATGATTGCGAAAATCTAGGAATGTGTTCCCTGCCATTTAATGCAAATTCCTAGTATTGGGGACTAGATCCACTAATCAAGGGATTTTCGTGGGGAAAGCTTCCTATATTCATGGGGAATGATTACTAATTATTTTGTATAAGTAACAAGTCGAATTTTCCTCTAGGGATAGAGATTTTCATTAGTTTTATCATGGAGAGCGCTTGTATTTCTGCATCTCCATTGTATTTTCTTGTAGGGATGTAATTCTATTAATGAAAATAATGAAGATCAGTGTCATGTTCAGCTTATAAATCTTGTTCTCCTCCATAGGTCTTTGCGTTTCCTTGGGCTTGGCCATCTGAGGAACCTCATAGCCCTTTTGTATCATTTTCTTTCCTTCTTTTCATTGCTTATTCACATGCATCTCTAAATTTTATTTCTTTTTATTTATGCATTTAGTATTAATGATTTCTTGTTGTAGGAATGAGTTAAATGGTTGATGTAAGTTCTTTTGCAGGATAAAAAGCATTATTTCATCCTTGGAAGAGCTTTGGAAGTTCATAATAATCATTGAGTTGCTTGGATTAGTCTTCTTATTCCAAAATCTAGATTGCTAGACCTCCTTTTTAGAAAAAAACAATAAATTTATGCTATTTTTTAGAGCATTCTAATGAGCTTAAATCGAATTGATTCCAGTTGTGTTAGATCACAAAAACATTCTAGTTCATAAAAAAAATTACCACATTGCATTTTCACTTGATTTGGTTAGGAATTTCTTAGATTTACTAGCTCACTAGTTCTCAAATTTCTAGATTTTTGACTAGTAATGTTTTCTATTTTTTTTTGCATGGGTTAACGTAGGTATTTTTGAGTGATTCCACTTGGAATAGGGTCCTAAGAAATCATAGTTAATATAAAATTTTTTCCCATACAATTTGGATTTGATTTGCTCGGTCATTAAACGCTCACCAATTTCATCATTTCACAAGCAAATTCCTCCAAGCTTTTTGAGCGAATCCATCCATCTCCCGACTTTGGTTTTGAGTTCTAAGTAATCATAGGAATTTTACCACTCCATTCCACCCATCACACACCTTTCCTAGGCCTCCCATAACCTCCAACACCTCACATTTTTCTCTCGGTTCTATCCTGTAGGTTCACTGTAATTCCTACAGGATCATCTTGTAGGTTTCTAGTACATCCTGTAGGTTTTCTTGAAATGGCCTGTTTTGAGGCCGAATTGAGAGAAAACCTCTAGGAAGTCATCAAAAGCCTCCCAAGGGTCTCCCACACCATCCAACCATCTCCTAACCCTTTCGTCCAACCTCCAACATCCTTAATTAACCTGCCACATCACCAAAGGAAATTAGTTTGCATATTTGATTTTGCATGAAAAGACAAGAAAACAAAAACATATTAATTTCAGTCCCTTTACTTGCACATGAGTGATGTTTGATGCTTCTTACTTCCATGCTTATATAGTAGAATTTGGTTCATGATAATTTAGCATTATTGCAAAGCATAGTTTCTTAGCAGTTAATTAGGAAATGGTGTGATTTAGCATTGAATTTCGGTCTCTTCCCTTGTACTTTCTTTCTTGCAATAGGTTAAGGTTCCATTTTGAAAATTTCATTTTTTGCAATTAGTTTAGGATTTGACTTCAGTACATGCATTCCATTACATCATGACAGTAAATGAAGGACACATTGTATGACGCACATATACTGCTGACACCTCTTAAGTTTTTACGAACCCCTGGTTGATAATTAAAGTCCGTAGCCTTGGGAGTTGCAACATTCTTGTTTCCATATCGAGGCCCATCACTTTTTGGTGGCGTTGTCGTGGAGGTGTCAAAGTATGCATTGTTTTCTTCCCTAGTTGATTCATTTGTTTTTAATTTTTTCAAAAACAAAAAAAATATTTTCATTAGGCATATTTCATTTCAAAAATAGAAAAGTGCATTGCATTAGTGTTTTCATTCAATCATAAAAACAAAAGAATTCTACAACACCAACCCACCCCCTGCCCCCCCACCCCATTTGATCACATGGTGTAGTAAGAGCCACATCACCATTCACTGTTGCAGGTAGAAGAAGAAGATGGCAAAGAATGAAGAAGAAATGGATGGAGATGATGACAATGAGGAAGATCCTCTCAGATTTCCCATTCAAGATATTGATGTTAATGTGCACATGAAGAACATCCCTCCATCTTTTCTTCCAAAATTTCATGGTCTAAGTTGAGAGGATCTGGAAACCTTTCTCTTTGAATTTGAAATTGTTTGTAGATCTTATGGTTACTTATTAAACACTCAAAAACTGAGGTTGTTTCGGCAACATTGAAGGAAAGTTCATGAGTTTAGGGACTAATACAATAAGATCATGGAATGATATGCAAAAAATATTTATAGAAAAATATAAAGATCATGATCTTAAAGAAGAAATCTTTAGAATGAATCAAAGAGAAGATGAGAGCCTTAAGGATCTAATAGAGAGGCTCATGTACAATGTTAAGAGGGGAAAACTAAATCATTTAGGATCCGACACACTAAAAACCCTTTTAATTAGAAGAATTAGGGATGATTGGATTGATCTCCTTAATCTCATGAGTAGAGGTGATGTATATCAACTATCATTTGAGGTTATTTGTGAAACATGCAAACACATATCAAGAGGAAAAGCAAGAGTAGGTAAATCAACATCAAGATTGGTAATTCAAGATAAACTTGGAAACTTGTTTGATGATTTAAAAAAAATAAAAAATTCTTAGCAATCTAATAAAACAAGTAGAAATGTTAAGAATGCAAGATGAAGGAAACGAAAAAGCTGATATTTGTGTTGCAGAATCACAAGATGCTAAACATTGTCCATCATTACCAATGTTGAAGGAAGTTCACCAAGAGAACAATGGAGCAAGTCAATTTCCAATGCAACAATGTTGTGTAGCTCCAAGAGGACCATGGCAGCATATTAAGCCTGATATGATGCAAGAACCTAATTCCCAATTTCAAGGTTATGCATATCCACCTCAAAGTAATTGGAACACAACTTTTCCTTAGCAACATTGGCCATCTCGACCCAAAACCAATCTTGGCAACAAGGTTGGCAAGGAACTTATGGGATCCATCCAAAATATCCTCAATATTTTCCTCAAGATCCTCCATACCCAACTCCATGTTATCCTTACCATTCACCTCCACCACAACCATAACTCCATCCACATCCATCTCAAATATACACTCCCATTCAACTACCTATACCACCATTTCCAAACCCACACATTGAAGTAGTGCAGCCCACTTACAATGTTGAGGTATAAAACTTCCAAACATATCCTCTTGAGATCAATGGAATTCACCATAGCTTAGGAAGAGTATTGCAAAAAATAGACAATCTTGATATTATTGAAGGACCACATCCAGAAGAAGAAGATTCAAATAAGAAGACCACAGAACCATGGCCTGTGATTGATGAAGAGCAGACATCAAAATCAGAGATCGAGAGAACTCCCTCATGGTTACCATCAAATCCTCCATGTATTCATGAGAATAATTAACAAAAAGAAGAAGATTTGAGGGTCATGGTAGAAGAAGACATGAAGAATGATCCAGATCAGCAAAAGGACTAAGGACATCACAACTATATTGAAATATGGTTCTAGACAGTCACTAAGTTGCAACATCACTCTCTTCCTCAACTATGCTTGATCCTTTCAAAGTCAAATCATTTGGACTCTGAAATCCAAGTACATGTCAATGCATACATTTCAAGCCTCCACATTATTTTGTCTATCATCTTGATGTGCACATGGCTCCATTGGAAGTATTCTTATTCTAGAAATTGATTTTGTTTTTCAAGTAGGGTAGGGTAAAAGAAAAAAAAAATAAGAGAAAAAAAAAAAAATCTCAGGTGAAAACCTCCTTTGAGGCACCTTCGATTGGCTCATTGATTGAAAATCTCCATGAGGCGGTCAATGGGTCGAGAAAAAAGAAAAAAGGAGAAAAAAATAAAAGATTATAGGTGAAAACCTCCTTTGAGGCGCTTAGGCAGACCTACTAGTTGAAAACCTCATTGAGGCGGCTTGTAGTCCTAGAAGAAAAAAGAGAAAAAAATAAACGAAATCCTCGCTCCATGCATCTCTTTGATAAATGCGTGTACTCTCCAACATCTGCAAGCAACAAGAAAAAGTTGGTACCAAAAAGAAAACTGGTCAAGCTTAGTGAAAAGAAGTCAAATTTTGACTTTCTCCTGCTTTGCTCAAATGCTCTGACAAGGCAAAGACCAAGCCAATCCATCACCCTCATCTATTTTCACCATCCACCCATCATTTTCAAGCTTCTACCATTCAGTGTGCTTGTTTTCCTAAAAAACTATAGGATGCTCTGTTTTACTACAAGATACAAAAATAGATAGAGAAAAAAATTGTTTTTGCCATAACTTGAAAACCATGCATCCATTTGCCAAGATGTTTCAGGGGGAGATGCATATGCATGATGGTAACATGCTCAAGCAGTTTTAGCAAATTCCAATGCATGGTTTCCAAGAAATTGGCCTCCATCATTTTCAACCATTTTTGCATTTTCTCAATATCTGTGCATTCATTTAAAAAAATGTTTCATGGGGAGATGCATATGGATGATGGTAACATGCCCAAGAAACTTTAGCAGATTCCAGTGCATGGTTTCCAAGAAATCAACCTCCATCACCTTCAGCCATTTTTTGTTTTTCTTGAGATTCGTGCGTCCATTGACCAAACGTTTTCAACAAGGAGGTGCATAATGATGATGGCAACATGCTCAAAATTTTTTAGTTTGATCCAGTCTACTGTTTGGGAGATATGGACAAAACAAGTCGTTGTCTTGTAAACCTACAAGATACAGAACAATACCTATAGGATTGGTAGTGAGCAGTTTTAAAGGAGATCCAGAGGTTAAAGAAGCTCCTCAAGAGCTTAGCAGCAACATCAGGATCATCAGCATCACCATCTAACATCTTCACATCAACATCAACTTAGTAGCAACATGCATGTCTCTCCAACAACCATCAGGTAGGTACAAGTATGCAATATTCTTGACCTCTTCTCTTGAGCATATTATAGTTAGAAATTTGTTGTTAATGCATGAGAGATGAGGTTTTATAAGCTAAGGATGGGCTAGCAGTATCAGCCGCCTTCAACTAGTTGATTGTAGCTCACTCCTTCACTCATGAAATGCTGAAAAACCAAATTATGAAGGGTGATGTTTTCAAGGAATGAGGATAGTAGTTAAAAGAAGAACTTTTTGCAAAGGCCAAGGTCACCACAACACTCCAAACCCTCCATCAACTTCATATTCACTATCTATTCATCATTCATCCATCCCATTTCATTCTTGAAAAAAAAGACAAAGAGAGCATCCTCTCCATTTTCATGAAATTTCCATTTGCAAGTCAGCAAGAAGGATAGTCAAAGAGCAAAGGAGGATCACAAAGAGACCCCTGTCACTCACATTTTTATTTTACCACTCATTACCATTCATTCCTCCACCATTTCTGTCATTTTTTTCACTCCTTTACTTTAGTTTACAAAGGGACTGTGTTTTCTACAGGATGATCTTGTAGGAATTACAACGACCTAGAAATCCTACAAGAGGCGGTCCTAAGGCAAACAAATGACTTTCTATGGCAATAAAATGCACCCCCTTGATCATTCCATCACCATACCTTGTCCACCATCATCACCCCTGCATTCACCCTTAAAAACAAAATCAGTTTCAAAAAAGAA
Source organism: Pinus tabuliformis (assembly GCA_031772625.1). Classification (NCBI taxonomy): domain Eukaryota; kingdom Viridiplantae; phylum Streptophyta; class Pinopsida; order Pinales; family Pinaceae; genus Pinus; species Pinus tabuliformis. Next base: position 748,750,270 of record CM062811.1, read on the forward strand.
ATGAACAAATTATGCTAAACCCCAAGATGGAAAAGCTTTTTCAGAGAACTCCAGGGCGATTAGGCAGTCACCTAGGCCACAAAAGATAAGAAGAATGCAACAAAAGGAAGTGGGGAATTCGCCATGAAAACAGAACTGAAACTGTAGTGATAAAAAGAGGGTTTCCAAGAGGTCTCTATTCTCTTTCTAGATTTTGTCCAAGGCCTAAAAGATGTTATAAAAATGGGAGAAAGGCATGGAAGTCAAGTAAGAGCCTTCCCTAACCTCAAACTATCATTTATGCTAAAAACTGGTATCCTGTAGTTTTAGCAAGGTTTCCTGTAGTTTTGACATGAACTACTACAGGATGTCCTAGTTCTCATCTAAAGGCAGTTTGAAGGTTTTAGAGGTGTACAAATGGTGGAACAAGGTAGTAGAAGGCTGATAAGGATATGGAAGACCTTGGAAAACAAAAAAAATATTCAAGAACTCATCTTGAATAAGGGCAAGAAAGCAAGCTGATGGTCTCAAGAAACAATGATTTTTCTTTGAACAAATATGTTTTTGGGCTTGTGCTTGTAGAGCTGACAGCCAAGATTCTTAATGCACAAGAGAGATGCCACCAGGGCCATGGATGAGGCACAATGAGGTCACTAAGTTGCTTAGAGGGTGAGCAAAACTTTCAATAGGGGGTATGATGGGCCTTTAAATTAGACATAAATTAAGGCCCATGCCTCTAATTTAAAACATAAATGAAGGCCTATGACCATCCTTCAGCACATTAAACCTTTGTTTTTGCATTAGATAACTTATTTTTAACTTTAATATATTGATTAGGAAGGTTTATGAATAATTGAATATTTGTGCCTAATATTATTTATTTTTGTGGAATATTATGAGAATATTGGGTAGATTATGAAGAGTTGGAGGAGGAGATAATTTAGGGACTTGTTCCCTACTATTGGAGGATCAATAATAAATAATAAGTCAACAAGATATTATGGAATTATGGCACAAATTTTGGAACTCCAATGATTGAGAAAATCTAGGAATGTGTTCCACTAATCAAGGGAGCAGATCCACCAATCAAGGGAGAAGATCCACTAATCAAGGGATTTCAATGGGGAAAGCTTCCTCCATCCATTGGGAATGATTCTTAATCATTTTTTATAAGTATCAAGTCGAATTTTCCTCTAGGGAATGATTGAGAAAATCTAGGAATGTGTTCCTTGCCATTTAATGCAAATTCCTAGTATTGGGGACTAGATCCACTAATCAAGGGATTTTGGTGGGGAAAGCTTCCTCCATTCATGGGGAATGATTCCTAATCATTTTTTATAAGTAACAAGTTGAATTTTCCTTTAGGGATAAAGATTTTCATTATTGTTATTATGGAGAGAGCTTGTATTTCTGCAGCTCCATTGTATTTTCTTGTAGGGATGTAATTCTATTGATGAAAATAATGAAGATTAGTGTCATGTTCAACTTCTAAATCTTGTTCTCCTCCATAGGTCTCTGATTTTCCTTGGGATTGGCCATCCTAGGAACCTCAGAGCCCTTTTGTATCATTTCCTTTCCTTCTTTTCATTTCTTATTCACATGCATCTCTAGTTTTTATTTCTTTCTATTTCTGCATTAGTATTAATGATTTCTTGTTGTAGGACTGAGTTAAATGGTTGATGTAACTTCTTTTGCAGGATCAAAATCATTATTTCATCCTTGGAAAAGATTTGGAAGTTCATAATAGTCATTGAGTTGCTTGGATTAGTCTTTTTATTCCAAAATCTAGATTGTTGGACCTCCTTTTTAGCAAAGAACAATAAATTTCTGATATTTTTTAGAGCATTCTAACGAGCTTCAATCAAATTGATTCGACTTTCATTAGATCAAAAAAAATTCTAATTCATAACAAAAACTACCCCATTTCATTTGCACTTGATTTAGTTAGGCATTTCGTAGATTTAATAGCTCATTAGTTCTCAAATTTCTAGATTTTTGACTAGTAATGTTTTTTATTTGTTTTGCATGGGTTAACATAGGTCTTTTTGAGTGATTCCACCTGGAATATGGACCTAAGCCATCCTAGTTAATAAAAAAATTTGTCCCACCCAATTTGGATTTGATTTTATTAGTCATTAAACTCTCACCAATTTCATCATTTCACAAGGAAACTCCTCCAAGCTTTTTAAGCGAATCCATCCATCTCCCGACTTTGATTTTGAGTTCTGAGTAATCATAGGAATTTTCCCACTCCATTCAACCCATCACACACCTTTCCTAGGCCTCCCATAACCTCCAACACCTCACATTTTTCTCTTGGTTGTATCCTGTAGGTTCACTGTAATTCCTATCGGATCATCCTTTAGGTTTTTCTAAAATGGGCTATTTTGAGGCCGAATTGAGAGGAAACCTCTAAGAAGTTACCAAAATACTCCCAAGGGTATCCCACACCATCCAACCATCTCCTAACCCTTCCATCCAACCTCCAACACCCTTAATTCACCTGCCACATCACCAAATGAAATTAGTTTACATCTTTGATTTTGCATGAAAAGACAAAAAAACAAAAACAGATTTATTTTAGTCCCTTTACTTACACATGAGTGATGTTTGATGCTTCTTACTTCCATGCTTATATAGTAGCATTTGGTTCATGATAATTTATCATTATTCCAAAGCATAGTTTCTTGGCAGTTAATTAGGAAATGGTGTGATTTAGCATTGAATTTCCATCTCTTCCTTTGTCCTTTCTTTCTTGCAATAGGTTAAGGTTCCATTTCAAACATTTCATTTTCTACAGTTAGTTTAGGATTTGACTTCAGTACATGCATTCCATTACATCATGACAGCAAAGGAAGAATACATTGTATGCCGCACATATAGTGCCAACACCTCTTAAGTTTGTATGAACCTCGGGTTGATAATTAAAGTTAATAGCCTTGGGAGTTGCAGCATTCTTGTTGCAATACCGAGGCCCATCAAAGAGAAAGGTCAAGAATGAAGATGGTCATTTACATCTCTATACTTGAAAAGGATGATACTTGATGCATCTTGAAATACAAAATCATAACATTTCCAACATTCGCATATTGGATTCTAACAGAATTGTATGAATAACTGATACCCACGACCACTCTAATTGTTATCAATGAAACATCAACATACATCATTGATGTCTAACCACAAGAATTAAAATGGATAGCATATAGAAAAATGGTAATGTGTTAGCCTTGTTCATCTGGAAATAATGATTTCAATTGAATATCAAGTTGAGAAGCAGTTAGTTGAAAATTAAGAAAAATGTTTGTTATTGACCAACATATGGCACAACAAATTAGCATCTCAATTTGTCAATGACATAATGGAAATTGAGTTTTTTTCCTATCATTTCCCAGTGGAAAAACAAAGCCACCTCACATAATAGATAAAGAATAGTGATCAAAGAGGTTGCACTCAGAATTACACTGAGCATAGAAGCCCAAAACATTAATTCAGAAAACAGAGCACCCAACATTATACAATTAACAAAGATCAAAATCAATTTCCACAAGGAATATGTAAATGCTAGGCCTATGGCCCATTCATCTCACCAAAACAGATCCTTCTTTATAGAATTTAAATTTCATGCCTCTACAATTCAATGTGATTCTGAGATCAAGCTTCTCAAGACAAATTTATTGACATGAATAAATATCTCTGTTCATTTATAGGTAAAAAAAATATATATCAAATTTGGAAATATTGGTGTAACTGTCTAAACTATTACATGACAGCTTAATCAAATCAAATAGCTACTATGAAACTAATCATGTAACAAATTTCTCGAAGTACTTGTCACATGAGTGTTTTCTACGGGTATTTTCTTATTGCACCTAGCCTCTTTAGAGTTAAAATATTACTATGACATCAATGATGGCCTTCCATTGGCATAACAACTCTAATTTGTTTATAGTGCAACAACATTTTTAAAAAAATATATGTTCCACCTCTAATTTATTTCAAGCGCAACACCTTTTTTTAAGGAACAAGATCCTCTACAACGCAATTAAAGTGAGATGTGTATTACTTATAAATTGGCCATGTATGTACATAAACACATAGACCCATCCTCAGATAATAACCATCAAGAGGTTTGAATCTCAAGAAATTCTACTCCTCTTGATGTTGAATAGATCCCAAATCTATGCTAATTATAATCTAGAATGTTAGCCATCACTAAGAGCTTGATGAATGATACACTCTTATGCATAGTTTCTATGCATTAATCAAATGGTAACTTCTCTGTACTTCAAGAGTTAATTATTTCCAATCTAAAGTTGAGATGGTCTTGTCATCAGAAGAAATAATTGGGTATGTTGTGAAGGGATGGTTATCTAAATATCAATATAGGGCTTGGAGAGGATATCAACATGACATTAATTTTTTAAATATTGAAGAAGGGAAATTGGTGAAGAGCCACTACATTATTGCAGATCGTCTAGCGCATCAAAAACGACACTGAAGGATACAAAACCTAAGTTACCCTAGAAAATTTTTATCAAAAGCCTCAATCAATTGCTACATGGCATTTAACACTTCTTCAAGGACCTCCAAAGAAGCATTAATGAATAAAGGAACAACACCTAGATTTTTAAAGCATAAGAATCGCTTGTGGTTACTAATTTCCATGCATGACCAACACACAAAAGTGAAAAATAAACTTAGAACAACGTTGTCACTATAATAGCCCAATGCTTGTCATGAAATTCCTCATGACATTATTAATTAATTGGTGACAAACAAAGCAAATGAATCAAATATCGCTATAAATGGATTATCAACCAGGTAACCCACTTACTAACAGTAACAATAATATATTGTAAAAGTAACATCAAGGGGTCATGTATTTTCAAGAGAATAGGTACTAGGTTAGGGATGATAACTCACTTCCCAACCACAAACTAGTTGCAATCAAACTTCTTATGTATTTTTCTCCCCCAAGCCAAATTCCAAGGCTTGTGAAGGTTGCTCTAGGGACTAAACAATGTTTTCAATTGAACTTGGAATCCTAGAGGCACTGCATCGTTAGTCAACCTCCTCCCTCTTGTGCTCTATTTATTTAGGTGGATATTGTTGGCTACTCACCTATTACACCTAGAATTCTAGTCAGTTTTATCTATTTCCTTGTTTATTTCAGCATCTACTATTTTTAGCAATTTTTTTGGGTCCTGAACTTTCGGAGCAGTTTTGACCCCCTAAACGACGTTTTTTTTGAGGTCCACACCTTTTGCCAGTCCTATAGTACTCGGAAATACCCTTCCAACAAGGTATCGTATGCACCAAATGAAGATAATATGACCAAGTTACGACCTCGAGAATTTGGCTGCCCAACTAACCCCCATGGGGCCTACAAATTCTTGGTGTTCCATCTCTCGGGGTTAGGTTTTTTGTTGTTTAGGGTTTTCCCATATTGTTCAATAATAAATAGGCTCTTGAGCCTCATTGTAACACAATTCAGAGGCATGTAGTGGCCACATCTCTTCTCAGAGATAAGCTACCATCGCCCAAGCTAGTTTATTTCCATTCTATTTGTAAGCATATTTTAGTATTTTGATATTAATGAAATGAAGTGTTATTTCTGTCGCATCTCTGTATTTATGGTTATATCTGTAATTTTTTGCATTCTTGTTTAAGTTCAGATGAGTGGTATCAGAGAGGTCATCTCTTTCTCTATTTTCTCTTTGCATGTCCCCAACAAGGTGAAGGTATAAAGAGTAAGGGATCGATCTAGTTGAAACTTTGCAAGACCAGCCTGGCAAACCTTGACGACCTCTTATGGCGGAAGAAACGAAAGATGAGGGGGAAGGTGATACTATCAAAATATTTCTCGAGGAATCCCTCAAGTGACATAGGAATGCGATGATGGATAACTTTACCCAGATCCTCTGACGGCTACACATAGGCAACACATCTTCATCCAGAAATCACTATGGAGGCACCACTCCTTTTAAGGTACACGTTAAATTTGAAATTCCCATATTTGAGGGTCAGATAGATGCATACACCATAGATAAATGGTTGAATCAGTTGGAAGGATATTTTTTAGTTCATGTATTTTCCAATCGGGAAAAGATTACTTTTTCACTTCTCAAAGTCACCCAACACGTCAAGGACTGGTGGGAAACCTACTGTGGACAAAAGGATGAGAGTGAATCCTCACTGTTTTTAGCCACACCCACTTAGGATTCTTTCTGAGACACCATCAAGGAACAATATTACCTTGTCGAGAGTTATGAGGATAAATATATAAAGTGGACCACACTACTGCAAGGAAGGGACGAATATGTGTTGGATTTCACAAATGTTTTCCATACCCTCCACACAAAATTGGGTGTCAAGGATTCTGAGTGAAATTTGGTACTCAAGTACCGTAGTTCCCTACGCAAGTACGTCTAGGAAGAAATGGAGTTCCTGGACATCTCCTCGCTCAGCACAACATACCGATACACTGTCAAGATTGAGCAGAAGTTTAAAGAAAAGAAGCGAGAGTTTGGATATGTGAATCTGAAGAAATGAAAAGGTGCTCCCAAACCACAGAGAAAAGGAAAAATCCAAGGTGGGGCGACCTAAGACAACTCGCCTAAGCCACAAGAAAAGAACAACACCCTGAAGACAAAGAAGGACACAAGAAAATGGTGAGAGTTCCATAAGAGCTCCACTGACAACATAAGTGAGTGTCAGGCCAAGAAGTCATTGGTGGCTGAGTTGAAGGCTTATGAATCAGACGCATGTTTCGACTCTGAGTCATAACCCAACAAGGGGAATTAAAAATGGAAGCAGATCATTCATGCGGAGCCCAGTGCCACCATGGCCACCACTAAGATATAGAATAATGAGCCTGAAGATCAAGAGGAGGGGGGACGCCTCTTCTACTCATAGATGTGGGTGAAGGGTTCTCTATTGTAGTTCATTGTCGATGCTGGGAGCCAAAAGAACATCATTTTAGTAGAAGTCATGAAGTGGCTAAGCCTATCAATGATGATTTGAATTGGAAACTACTTGTAAATGCTTAGCAAAGTATTCAATTCAGTAAACATACATGTTTAAGTGATGTACATGTCTTGCAGTTAAAAACAAATGAATTTTTTAAGCTGTTTAGGACCCTTTTATGTGTAGTAGAATTAATTCATTTCCCTGTTTAACATACTAAAACAGATTTGTTCAGGAAAATAACTCAACCACAGATGCAAAAGAAGTTGATAACACAGTTCACCCCTCCTGGGCTACATCTGCCGGGTCCAAGGCTCCCAAATGGGCATGTCCTTGATTTGATTAAAATCTCAAAATGATTGTATAGCTGAATACAAGCCTCTACAGGTGAAATATACTGTAAAAATGGATTCAGAACACTCAAATCCTTCAGGATTGACTACTGGTTCACCTCCAATGGGTACCTGCAACCCAATACAACTCTCACAATGCTGGGCCCTAGTGGCTCCTAGAACTTCCACGGAGCAAATACACCTGTAAATGACCTCTGATTGCTCTCCCACCTATGCCAATGGCTTCAGCATCATCTGAATACTCAAAATCAAAAAACAATTCGTCCAAAAAGGACTTTCCTAGCCAAAGTTATGGCTCATTGAAGATTTCCTCCAATTTGGCCTAGAATCACTCCAGCTAACTGTAGTGGAAGTTCAGTTAGCTCTGCCAATTATGGCGGGACCGCCCAAATTTGGCGGTCCACCAAAAATCCTGCCAGACTAACCGTAATGGTTTGTTGGAACTGCAGTTATATTAACTACCATGTGAACAGTTGGCGGTTTAAACTCGGAGTTAGTGTCATGCCTTTTAATGAATAGTTAATAAAACTAAGTGTTAACCCACATTGTCCGCCATATATAATGTGACCACGTATTTAACACATAACCGTTATGTGCTGGCGGGTTATGGACAAGCTCCCGGTCACGGGGCCGTGGTCTTATGGCATGTGGGGGTGGGGGAACTAGCCCCCTTTGGGCCCCGCCTTAATCCAAAACCAAACCTTATAAAATATTTCCGCCACCCATATAACAAATGTGATCCTGATGGTGCGTTGGTAAGGTGTGGTTGCTGGAGCGCACAAGTCATGTGCTCAAATCCGGATCCAACCCAAACTATTTTAGAACTATGCCAACGTCATGCTGACGTCACCTAAGCCACATGGTGGCCTCTGGATCTGCCACGTGGCAGCTTGCCATTCGTTGCCCAAAATGGAATATTCTGTGGAATATTCTATTTTAAATTTTTTTGAAAAAATTCAAAATCTCAATGTTATTGGGCAATTCTTCTTTTTGGCATAACTTTCTCATACAACGACCGTTTTTCGAACCGTTCACGGTGCTAGAATAAAGAAGATGAGATCTATCTGGTCATTTAGGTTCACCACACTTTTGAAAACTTTGAAATTTGAGCTATCACTGAAGTCCTAGATCAATATCTGATAACTCCTCCCCATTAGGATCTTTTGGACCCCAAAAGACTGATATATTGATCTGAATAGTAAATGAGAGTATAACACCCTCTGCTTTCAGCCTCTATACACTTGCTTGCATAGCTAGTGCCTTTCCACAAAAACTCGAAGGTAGATGACACTTCCCTTCCTGAATGCGCTTGTCCTCCTGTCAAGAACTGTCTTCCTTGAACTCATTTAGGATTTACAGAAGGTAGCTAAACATCGCTTCCAAGCCGCTTCCATCATGGTGACTTTTGTTGCTGCAAATATTCTTCTATAGACGATGTCGAAAGAAGATAATAAATTGATGAATAAATTCTTGTTTCAACAAAAGAAACATCTTTCATATCCTGTGAATCAACATTGGATCTATACATCATGTTTACAAATGATCGACTAAATCACAAGTTGACAAAATCATGCCTTTCAAACATTTGACCCTTCACGTCAAGCATGTACAAAAATAATTTAAACGATGCTTTTACAAAGATGAAACACTTCATCATTTCTCCTCTTTACAATCTTGGAGATCAAATTAACTTTTTCCAAGTCAATATTACATTACATGCATGGTTAAAAACAAAGTAATCAACCCTTCAAGTTAATTACACATACATGTTTAAAGTACAAGGAAATCATCATGAGTGCATATCATTCTCATGCATGCAGTTTATCCTTCAACTTTCTCTTAAGTACAAGATCCTCGATCACATGTACATCTACTTTCAAACTTGAAATGAATATAACTTTCGCTGCGATACAGTGAGTCTCATACTCAGCTTTTCCATCCTGCAACTTGCATTCCCTTAACAAAGAAATGCATTCAATCAAAAGACATGCAACTTTAATTGGATAAGAATTCTAACCATTTCTTACCAATCCATTTCAAAGGCGCTTCCTTTAACTACACATGGATATCAACATGTGTATCATCCTTACACATATCAATGATGGAAACTTCCTTCCCATTCTTACCATACTCTTTCTTCAATTTCTTCAACTTTCGTGGAAGCATTGTTGGATTCAGAGTCCAACACCTTTCAGTAGTATGTCCATGCTTATGGCAATAAGTGCAACACATGTTCATCTTCTTGACAGCATGATTTGCATTGTTCAATGGAACTTTGGCTTCTTGCCTCCTTTCCTTGAAAATTTTCTTGTAAGTTGCCATTCTTTTCCAACATCTAGAAACACTATGGTTAACTAAACCACAAAAAAGAATATGCAATTCTTTTCCAATGCTTATGTGGAAATTTTCCATGCGTTACATGATCAAAGTAAGTGTGATGGAAATCAGATTTATACCTTTCTCTTTCACCTTCATTACCTTCATAAGGAGGTGAATCAAAAGAAGAAGAAGCTCCCTTTGGAACACTATCAATCCCTTCAATGGTTTTAGAGCTTTCACCACTTTCTTGTTCAAGTGCATGCTTATGCACACCTTCTCCCTGCAAAGCATGTTTCAAACTATTGCATTCCTCAAGGACACAACCTTGAGATAGAGAACCTGAAATGAAACTCCTTCTAGGAACTGTTTCAATTGCCTTCATGGCTGCTTTGGAACTTTCTTCATAAGATTGTCCATAGACAAGACCCAAATTATTAGGCCTTACCTCAACCATTACTGGCTCAACTATACCCTATGCATGTTTGCCCAATCCTTTTCCTTCATATCCCATTTTGGACATCAACTTGGACCCTATGCCTCTGGTATGTTTCTCAAAAGAACCAACATAAACATTCTTATAAGAATTTGAAGACAAAATAGAATTGTTTACCTCTTCTTCAAGCTGATACTTGGCTAAGGCTTCTTTGGCAACAAGGAGTTGTGTCTCCAACTCATGCATCCTTTCCAGCTTCATGTTTGCAATATGAAGTTGGCCTTCCATTTCCTGCAATTGGTCAGAAAGAAACTGCTTCTCCCCTCATGGAATTCAACTGCTCTTGAAGTCTAGAGCTCTTTCTTTCATCCTCCCACATTTCTCTCACCATATTCATCATGATGAAAAATTCTTGCTTCAAGCCTTCATCAAAGAATCTTGTGAAGGAGGATGATTTTGAGAACTCACTTATGGAAGTTGTCATTATAAAAATGAACAAAAGAGCTTCAGAAAAATTCAGAATCTATTAACAAATTCCTGAATCAAATGATTGCAGAGTCAAACTCTTATTCAAACAACCTGTTTTGCATCAAACTTCTTGTGCTTCACGGATTGTCTTGAGGTCCTTGGGGTAAGGAAAATATCTGTTATTCCTTTTTGTCTTCTCCAAGACTTAGCTATTCAGTGGCTATCCCCAATCTTCTGCAAACTCAAACAACATGCAGTTTGCAAAGTAGTAAAGCAGTCAATCTTCAACACTGCTTAAAACACCTTTCAAGCTATACAATCAAGCTATTGTGATCAAAACTTGCAAGACAGTCAAAATATCCTTGCACAAAAACAATCAAAAGACAACTACACCAGAGATTGACTGAAAAGAGCATTTATCTACTTTGCAATTGTATAACAAGAGCATTTCGAAGGCTTCCTGGCTCTTTTTAGGCTCTATCTATAGATTTATTTGACTACTTTTGATACAAAGAAGCAACAACCTGCTCTGATACCATCTTGATCTGAATTGGAAACTACTTGTAAATGCTTAGCAAGGTATTCAATTCAGTAAACATACATGTTTAAGTGATGTACATGTCTTGCAGTTAAAAACAAGTGAATTTTTTCAACTGTTTAGGACCCTTTTATGCGTAGTAGAATTAATTCATTTCTCTGTTTAACATACTAAAACAGATTTGTTCAGGAAAATAACTCAACCACAGATGAAAAGGAAGTTGATAACGCAGTTCACCCCTCTTGGGCTACATCTGCTGGGTCCAAGGCTCCCAAATGGGCATGTCATTGATTTGATTAAAAGCTCAAAATGATTGTACAACTGAATACAAGACTCTACAGGTCAAATAGACTATAAAAATGGATTCAGAAGACTCAAATCCTTTAGGATTGACTACTGGTTCACCTCCAATGGGTACCTGCAACCCAATACAGCTCTCAGAATGCTGGGCCCTAGTGGCTCCTAGAACTTCCACGGAGCAAATACACCTGTAAATGACCTCTGATTTCTCTCCCACCTATGCCAATGGCTTCAGCCTCATCTGAATACTCAAAATCAAAAAACAATTCGTCCAAAAACGACTTTCCTAGCCAAAGTTATGGCTCATTGAAGATTTCCTCCAATTTGGCCTAGAATCACTCCAGCTAACTGTAGTGAAAGTTCAGTTAGCTCCGCTAATTATGGCGGGACCGCCCAAATTTGGCGGTCCACCAAAAATCCCGCCAGACTAACCGTAATGGTTTGCTGGAACTGCAGTTATATTAACTACCATGTGAATAGTCGGCGGTTTAAACTTGGAGTTAGTGCCATGCCTTTTAATGAACAGTTAATAAAACTGAGTGTTAACCCACATTGTCCGCCATATATAATGTGACCATGTATTTAACACATAACCATTATGTGCTGGCAGGTTATGGATAGGCTCTCGGTCACGGGGTCATGGTCTTATGGCGTGTGGGGGTGGGGGAACTAGCCCCCTTTGGGCCCCGCCTTAATCCAAAACCAAACCTTATAAAATATTTCCGCCACCCATATAACAATTGTGATCTCGATGGTGCGTTGGTAAGGCGTGGTTGCTGGAGCGCACAGGTCATGTGTTCAAATTCGGATCCAACCCAAACTATTTTAGAACTGTACCAACGTCATGCTGACGTCACCCGAGCCACGTGGCGGCCTCCGGATCTGCCACGTGGCAGCTTGCCATTCGTTGCCCAAAATGGAATATTCTGTGGAATATTCTATTTTAATTTTTTTTTGAAAAAAATTCAAAATCTCAATGTTATTGGGCAATTCTTCTTTTTGGCATAACTTTCTCATATAGTGACCATTTTCCGAACTGTTCGCGGCGCCGGAATCAAGAAGACGAGATCTATCTGGTTGTTTAGGTTCACCACTCTTTTGAACACTTTGAAATCTGAGCTATCACTGAAGTCCTGGATCAATATCTGATCAAATGAAAACACATCCATAGTCATATACCAACGGGTGGCTTCATCAAGGACGAGATCTCTGCGTCAGCCAACAGTGCCGCCTTCCCTACAACATCAAGCCCTTCATGGATGAGGTACTATGTGATGTTGCTCCTTTTAAAGTTTGTGATGTATTATTAGGACAACCATACTTGTGGAAGTGACATGCTATATATGAGTCTAGACCTCACTTTGTAATTATTACTTTGGTCAATACATTGTACATGATATCATAGGTAGCCTCACGTACTGCCATCTCTTTGATCACTACAAAGCAATGCACTAAGATCATTTCCCGAACCACGAAATTTGTTTTCCTTATGATTCACCCTTAGGGAAAGAAGAAGGTTGTGGCCATGACTTCCAAACAGGGCTCCTCTACATAGCATCAACAAATGGACAAGTTCGTGGAGGAGTAGAGGGAATGTTTAGAGGGAAGGACAGGACTTGGAGACTTTGTATTTACTATTGGGTGCTAAAAAATATCACTTTCTGAAATAGGTACCCAATCCCACAGATTTTCGACCTTCTGGACTAGCTCAAAGGGGAAAAATATTTCAGCAAGATTGACTGAAATTCCAGGTATCACTAGGTGCCTATCGAACCCTCCGATGTGTGGAAGACTTCCTTCAAATCTAGGGAGGGCCTTTTCAAATGGTTTTTCATTCCTTTCAGGTTGATGAATGCCCCTGCAACCTTCATGATATTGATGGATGACATATTGCGACCCTTCATCAATGCATTTGTGGTGGTGTATTTAGATGACCTCTTGATCTTGATCCATAGTTGGGAAGAGCACCTCCACCATATTCGACAGGTCCTTCAAACCCTGTGACAACACAAGTTGTGTGCCAATTTGGAGAAATGCACTTTTGGCATGACCCAGGTTCAATATCTGGGGTACATCATTGATGAGAAGGGTGTGCATATGGATCCAGCCAAGATACAAGTCTTTCGGGATTAGCCAACCCCAACCACTCTAAGAGAGATCCGAAGATTTCTAGATCTTACCAATTTCTACCGCAGGTTCATGTTGGGGTTCTCTCATATCACTTGGCCTTTAAGTAGGGTCACCAAGATCGGAGAAAAAGATTTTTTTTTTTTGGTCTGAAACCCAACAGAAGGCGTTTTCTGAGTTGAAGCATCACCTCTTCTATGCACTAGTGCTCGCATTACTAGACCTACAACAACCATTTGAGATTAAGACATATGCCTTTGACTATTATGTTGGTGCAGTTCTTACTCAGTAAGGGCATCCAGTGGCCTACCACAATGATACACTTTCAGACATAGTCTGATAGTATCCCACTTATGGAAAATAAATGTATTCCTTTGTGCAAGCATGTCGTTAACTGAAGCATTACATTCTGGGGAAGGAAACGGTTATCCACACAGACCACCGACCCCTGCAGTTCATACAGATACAAGGGAAGTTGCAAAACGATTGCCATAATTAATGGTCCACATACTTGCAACAATTCCATTTGAAAATTAATTACAAGAAGGGTAGCACCAATAATGTTGCAAATTGCCTCAGCCGACCACCAGTCATGGCACTGATCACTATTCTTGACTCCTGTGGGCACGAGACTTCAGGGTGGCTGCATCTTTACAAGTGCGATCCCGAATTCGGAAACACATACCAGAAACTCCTGGAAGATATGCAAGTTCCAACTTTTCACCTTCAGGATGCACTTTTATGCCACCTTTTACACATCTATGTTCATTTAGTGAGTGTGCCAAGATTATTTAGGAGGTGCACTACAGTCGGGTCATTGGACAATTCAGGGTAGAGAAAAGAGTGGCAGTATTGTAGAAGTATTTTTATTGGCCAAACCTTCGTTAGGATATTGGGAGGTACATTAAATCCTGCATTGCTTGTGCCATTTCCAAACCAAATATTAAGACGCAAGGCCTATATACTCCTATTCCTACTCCTAGTCGACCTTGGGAATTCATCTCCATGGATTACATTTTTGGCCTTCCTTCTTCCAAGCACGACAACGATTGTGTTTCCGTGGTCATCGATAGATTCTATAATATTCCCATTATGGTGCCCTGCAAGAAGAGTATCACAACAAAGGCCACTGATAAACTCTTCTTTGAGCAAGTGTGGGTACACTTTAGGATCCTGCAGCCTATTGTCTTATATTAGGACAACATATTCGTGAGTGCATTTTGGTCAAGTCTTTGGTCGATGTTGGATACTGAACTTACTAAATCCACAACTTTCCATCCCCAAACTAATGACCAAAGAGAGGTCATCAACAAGATGATCGTACAAATTTTGTGCATGTAAAACTTGAAGCATCCACGCGCATGGGATGAAATCCTCCCTTATGTCCAACATAGCTACAATAGAGTTCTCCACAGCTCAACGAGCCACAACCGCTTTCAAGTAGGGCTATGATTTCAGTGATTATGTCCCAAGCTACTCATGAAGATTAGGCTCACATCTAGTCTGAATCCGATAGGGCTAACAGCTTCATTGAGCACATTCAATACATCCACCAGGAGATCCATGATATATTGGATAGAGCCAATGCTAAGTACAAGAAGTGCCATGATCAACATCGCGTTCCGCATAAGTTCCACGTGGGCGACAAAGTTTGGCTACATTTGTAAAAGGAACACCTCGTTGGACCCCATCACAAGCTTCACCCGCTTCGATATGGGTCATACACTATCACCAAGGACGTGGGGGAAAATGATTTCGAGATCAACATTCCACCATTCCTGGTCTGCACCAAGTGTTCAATGTAGACCGCCTTCGACCATGCTTTCCACCATTGCTAGACACATCTGACATTGCATAACAACTCACACCAATAGAGTTGAACCCAGATTGCATGGAACAAGCCACAACTAATCAGATCATGGATACACAGATCAAGAACACTCACCAACAAAGGATCTATCTATATTGACTTGTCAAAGCAGGCCAACTCCTTCACCAGGGCAAGTGGTTCACTAGTGACCATGTTCAACATAAATTTCTTCACCTCATGGAGGTTTTGCATGGAATGAGGACCATTGCTTCCTAGGGAGAGAGGATTAATACAAGTCGATATTGTTGGCCACCCACCTATTCCACCTAGACCTCTAGTTAGTTTCATCTGTTTCCTTGTTTATTTCATCAGTTATTATTTTTAGCTATTTTTTGGGTCCTAAACTTCCAGAGAAGTTTTGACCCCCTAAACAATGTTTTTTGGGCTGTGTAGTCGTAAATCCTGTAGTAATCGGAGAGACCTTTCTAACAAGATATTGTACATGCCAAACAGAGATAATATGACCAAGTTGCGACCTTGGGAAGTTTCCTGCCCAACTAACCCCAGTGGGGCCTACAAATTCTTGGCGTTCCATCTCCTGTGGTTAGGGCTTTGGTTGTTTAGGGTTTTCCCTTGTTGTTCAATAATAAACAAGCCCTTGAGCCTCATTTTAACATAGTTCAGAGGCATGTATCTGCCACATCACTTCTCAAATATAAGCTACCATCGCCCGAGATAGTTTATTTCCATTTTGTTTGTAAGCATATTTTAGTATTATGATATTAATGAAATGAAGTGTTATTTATGTTGCATCTCTATGTTTATGGTTATATCTGTAATTTTTTGCATTCCTATTTAAGTTTGAATCATCTATTCTCCCATGCTTCCTTAGACCAAATATCTTGTTCCCAATGACTGAGACCCGTCTACCTTTATATGTTTTCGTTGTCTTAGGATAGGTATATGGGTCAGTTTCCCATGTTTGAATTTGTTTCTTGGTGGTTATTTGCATTTCTCTCTTGACTTCCTTTGACCAATAAACATAAATCTAGTTGTCCTTTGAATTATGATTTTTTCTTGTTGGTTAGCCTTGTCAACCTTTGTTTTCATGTATGCTTGCTTGGTCTTGTAGATCAATCACCTCAATATCACTTGCTCCCTTACTTACCACCTATTAGTCTTTATATCCCAAGCATAAATTTCTTCTCATCCCTGGAATCTATGTCCCTTTGACTCAACCCAAATTTAATTTATTTAATTTACAATAAATGGAAAAGGTAATTGAGGTTGTCACAGTTTTATTGGATGAAGATAATGTATTTTGTATCTTGTATTCATATATCATTCAAATATAACTACCCTTGACCCATATTAACTTTGGATACGATGGTTTCATATACATATATATATATATATATATATATATATATATATATATCGATATATGTCATTTTATTTTTATTTTTTATTTTTTATTTGATTTGATTTTTATTTGATCAAGTCAAAATGTTTGGATAGCATAACATAACATAATAGGACATTACAGCATCTCTTCCATACTGGGTTGGAGAGCACCTCTCAAAAGAAAGTGAGGCAAGGTCCTTTGCTAATTTTTTTTTGACATTGTAGCATGATGAAGTGCTTGGTTTAGAGTGGTGCTCTCAAGCAAGGCTACTTCCTTATGAAATATAGTAAAGAAGCTATCTAGAATCGAATTTGAACACAAGTACATGTTCCAAGTCTCTTATCTAACCTTTGAGATGGAGCTTAGTGAATACCTCAATAAATTGTTTGACACTTTGACCTAGAGATTGATAGAACTTTAGTTATCTACACTAGTAAAGTAAATAACCTAAAGATTAAAAATTCTTCTTAAGTCTTTGTAAAAGGCATTCCATGTGGTGGTACTGGTAGGAGTGTTTTTGGTAGCCTCGCCTTCATTGAGTTTCTTATATAGCTCCATAGTAGTTTGGTGAGATTGCTAACAAGCTTGATCAAGGACTTCTAACTAGTTCCCTATAGGAAAGAGGGATTGTTCTTATGTCATGTTTAGGAAATTTTGGAAGTAGGAAGCAAGACTACAAATCTAGGTCCTAGGAATTCAGATAATCTTTACAACCACCATATTTAAGTAAGGAGATTCTAGTGTATAGTTTCTAGGTAGACGTGGAAGCCCTAGGTTGAAGTCTTAGAATTTTAGCAAGAGTGGTAGCTAGTTCCTATGCCATATTGAAGAGACTAGGTTCTTTTTCATTAGAGGAATGACTAATGTGAGGAGCCACTGAGAAATAGATGTTATGATAGAGTGTAAACATTGAAGATAAGTGTAATGCAAACCTTAGGTGAAACATCTAGCTAGGGCTAATGCTAAATAGGGGTATATGAGTTTTAAGAATCTGTAACAGCCCTTGTAAAAATTCCATATAAAATATATATAAGACCATGGTTGATGGGACACTTATTCCAAAGTTGAATGGTGGGCAAGATATCCTAGTGTGGGTGTTCATTTGGTTGTTTATGGCTAAGGAAATTGACAAAGGCAATGGCTAAGGATTTGGAAATGAAAAATGGAATTTTTGGCACATTTATTTATGAAAATAATGGAAATAGGAGAAAAGGAAGGTGAAAGGTCACATGTTGCATGTGAGGAGGAAAATGAAGGAAAGTAATGGAAAATGAAGAAAGTAGAGGCCTCATTAATAAAAAGGCTTATGAGGATCAATTGGCAAGCTTCTTCTTATATAATGTTAAGATCTTAGTCAGTGTAAGCTCTTGGCTCAAGGTTTTTCTATGGTTTTGCATGGGATCAAGAAAGGCAAAGAAGGAAAGAGGAAGAAAAATATCAAGAAAGGAAGAGAAGGATCAAGTAGCTACATCAGGATGATTTATAGGTATCGATTTGCATGTGTGTTTTCCTTGCTAGATTTGGCATGCGTGGTACTGCATGTGGTTATTTATTTTGTTATGGCATAGGTTTTTCGAGGTGTAATAGTGTTTTCAGCTTAGCCTTGCCATTTTCAGATAGGCATGGTGATGGGTTTCTCATGTTTTCATAGAGCTAGATTGCAAGATGGATTCAAAGCTGAGTGGGGTGGATCTCTGAATGATAGAACACATGGCCTGATGGTCCCTAAACTAGACTATGGATCATGATAAAGCCACTGGCCTAGTGACCCCTAAGCAAGACCGTGGGTTGTGGTAAAGCCAGGATTGTGTTGCCTCGGAGGGACTAAGAATCCTTATTAGTGAATTCTAGGATATACAGTAAATCCAAGAGGTGGTTTGTTCTCCATTGGGCCTATTAATACTGGGTTTGGGATATGTGGTAAAGCCTAGAGAGTGGGTCTCAATTTAGGGCCTAGTGATTCAGGTTTGGATTACAATAAATCCTAAGAGACCAGGAGACAGGAAAATTCCTCATGGTGTAGGTGGAGAAATTTGGTGGCATCCATGCTTGTTGGCCTCATGATTGGGTGGAGATCATGGTAAATCCTGTTATGATGTGTTCATTATGTTGGCCTAGTGAACCAGGATGGATTACAGTAAAGCCTAGTTTCTATTGATGAGGGTGAGGTGGTTTAGCCTCGGTATGTCCTAGTTGGTTCTTTTCATTTGAGTCCCACATTGACACTTGGAATATGGTACGAGGGTGAATGGATGAAGACAGATTTGGCTCAGCCATTCTATGGTCGGGTGGAATGTGGAAGTCCCATCCTAGGTTTGGTTTTTGCATCATTAATGAAAGGTTATTTCTACTTGTATTTCTATGATAATTTTGATGGATTATATGTGGTCTATATGGCTGTACTTTCATGAGTATTTCTATTGTTATTATGTTGGTTATATGTGTGTTTTAAGACAGTGGATATGTATGGATCTCAACATGTTTTTACTTGTAAATGAATGAATAATGTATCTATGGCCTAATAGATCATAACGCAGAAAATGACATGAGTTAACAATGGTTCACGAGATTATCATATTAGTATGAGTTACCTACACTTAATTCTTTTAGTTACACATGTAGGTTACATGTTGACGACATGTTTGACAAAATATATAACATGGCTAGTAGGGGTCCAATTAAGGTCTTGTTTAACTTATTGCTTTTGCATCATTCCCTGTTCTTTGGCTGATCTTAAGCTATCATTCCATTATGGGCAGTGACCTGGGCTATGGGCCTGAAAAAGTGGCTCAAATCCTGGGGTTGTTGGAATAACATTGGCAAATTGGGTCTCTAGATGCTGGCAGGAAATCCTGTGAGAGCGATTGAGGCTTAAGATGTCCAGAACATCAGTGGGACCCAGGGACATGATGTATGAGTGGTTGACATGTCTCCTGAGGGTTCTATTGCTGATGTGGATAGGTTGGTTGATGTGTCTTGTCGATTCCACTTCCTTAAGGTCACATAGGAGGTCAAATCCAATCATAGTAGCCTCTCGTCGCATGTTTACCCTAGTTGGATGGTTACTTGGGTAGATGTGGGAGGAGGGTGTTACAGAGAGGTATCAGAACCAAGTTGCACTCTCCTTGGGTGAAGGTGTTGGTCATGCATGCATGTGTCTCTCTTACACTTGCATTCCAAGTGTTTGTTGCATTTCATCAGTTGATCATGGTTGTAGTAAGGTTATCATGAGGAACTTGATGTCGATTTTGTGGAATGCATATGACTGGTTAAATGATTATATGCAACTTGATTACATCCTTGTATGTTAGGTTTCATTCTTGGTATGTTTGATTATATGTATCAGTATTGTAGGTTGGTTACAAGAATTGATCGGTTATGCTCGACTACATGCGTTCATGCGTATGTGTAGTTGATTAGGAATTGTTTATGCTTATTGATGGCTGCATGTGGCAATGTGTACAATGGAGTAGTGGTTTTCATCATGCATGAGGTCATGGTTTGTGTGGTTGATATGGTCATGCATTGAGGACTAGAATCTAGCTAGAATGATGTGTATATGGTTTGGTACTCATGTGTTATATGTCTATATGCAGTTGTTATGCGTGAATGGTCTTGGTTATAGTTATGCAGAATAATAGGTCAAACATGCGTTGTGAAGTCATGGTATGCAATTCAGGTCATCATAATGATATTGGTATGTTGTGATGCTAATGTGTTGGCTAAGATAGAGTAGGAGATGCAGATCATCATAATGAGGTTGCAGCATTGGACTTTGGGGTAAGAGAAGACTGTCATACAAGTATTGTATGTTAGGCATGCAGGTATGTAAGTCAAGTATTGTTATATGCATTAGGTTTATGTACATGTTTTTTGATGTTATGGTTACATTCATGATAGATGTTAGTTGATCAGTGTAGTTATATGCATGTGTCAAATAGTCAAGAATGATAGTAACCTGTAGTTGTATGCATTGCTATTGTTGTTTTATGTTAGATAACTTGATGATTAGGTTATATGTTGTTGATGAACATGATATATATATTATTGTTGTTATATGCTATTAACTTGATGATTAGGTTATTACGTTAAGATCATGATGTTATATGTATCATGCTAAATTGGATTGGCCTATGCATATGGTTATGGTTACGATATTGAGGTATAAGCCGACATATTTGTTATATGGTGATGTAATAATTTAGATTGACTTTGCATATGTATGAGTGATAATTTTTTATGAGTTTTAGTGACTATTATGGATATCATGATCTCATTTATGCTGATGTGTTGAGAAGTTAGATCGTGCTAACTAGATTGATTGACATTAAGGTATGAGTTTCCTTATGTCATATATTTGGTGCTTGATTGTTTTATTATGTCATCTATTTGGTGTTCGAGTGGCTGGTTCCTATTACGTTGTCTATTTGATTTATTTAACATGGTATGTTTGCAAGTTGGTTGAATGTTTGATGACTTGCATAACATGAGTATGTGTTCCAATGTTCTTGTTTTCAGATGGTCATACTTATACATATGTGTTGAGACAGTTGATATGTACTTGAGTGTAGTAGGTGATAGTTGTAGTGTTATGTATAATGACTATGAGTTGACTATGGATTATGACATGATTGTTAGTATTGGTAAAGGTTTATTTCAAATTGATAGATATTATTGTCTAGATATTTCAAACATGTGGATGACTTGTGTGAGAAGTTGAAGGAAACATGCTTGGTATTATAGTGAAAAGGTAATAGTTGATGTGTTTATATAACTAAGCCTCGATTGCAACAACGTAAAAAGTTAAAAGAAAGGAATTGGGTAAGAATTCCTTGGGCTATGTTTGGAAACCCTAATTCCAAACGAATGACTGCTTCACATATAGGAAGTCTTCTTAACTTTGATTTTTTTTGAAATTATGTGGATATGTGCTAGATTCATGAACATGTACTTGACAGATATATTAGCTAGTGCCTAGTTACAGGTGAATATGTCGTGGGAATTGGAGTCCCTTGAGAGATGGCGTTGATGTGTTTAGTTGCAAGGAAGCATGCTTGGCACAACAAGATAAAGTAATTGGTGTATGGTTATGTTTATTTATGCACTTACATTATGTGTTTATGGTAGTATAATGCAAGGAGTTCCATGGCAAGAGAGATTGCCATGAATCTTGAAGAAGGCTCAGGTTGAGGTTTCCTTGGAAACCATGGGGATTGAGTCATGGTGTCTATTGTTAATCTTGTGATTTTGGTATTGTTTGATTGTTGCGCTTGATTTGCTTTTGGTATTTTGCGATTGTTGTTAGTTTGGTGCATAACTATGCCGCTTTATTGCGGTGTTGTGTTGTCATTGGTTTTCATGGTTTTCTTCTTGGTTGTTTCTTGGTATTTACTTTTAAGTTTTGAGTCTTGGGAATTTTTTGGGAAAGAGGAAAGTTAATGGAGATCAGGGAGAGTTGTGTGGTACCCAACAGGTAATGTAAGACTCAGATGAAGCTCCGTGCATGATTAAGCGCAACAGAAGGTAAGACTATGACAGTTGATTGGATTGGTTGGGTCCATGGTGGTAAATGGATGGTGGCAATAGATACATGAGAAGGGTAACCAAAAAAGGTAAAATAAATGGATCTAAGGTGTCTAATCCCTTGGCTATGTTGGGAACTATTGTTCTCAATGTCATGCATGTTGTGTATGAATAAAGGAAGTTTTCTTAACCTAAACATTATGATATTGGTAATTATGTTATGATTATGAATATGTTGATGTTTATATATGTATACATGTAGGTGTGTATGTATGTCATGTTTGATAGGGTCGTCATCGATCATGACTGTTAACGCTAAAATTTATGTGTGTATATATATGTATGTATCCATATCGTTATCTGATAGGATCATGATTGTTTATTCTAATGTTTACGTATATGTATGTATGCATCCATGTATCTATATCACTATTTGACAAATAATCAAGAAACATTCTTGTGGTGGAATGATTGCTTATGTAGGCGTATGTCATGAAGAAGTTCCTGGATACGAGAAATCAAGTGGGAAGAGTAGTCATGACAAATATATGATGTTAGTATCACGTGAATATGAATTTATATTGTATACTTGTATTATGCCTATGCTTATGTTATGGACAGGTTATACCGAGGGATAAATCAGAAAAATGAAAGCAGAGTGGTCGTGACATGGTAGGATAAGCATGGATAAGACACTCGAAGCAATATTTATTCGTAAGATCAGTGTGGTTTTGGATGTGTGGTACTACTGTTGTGTATATGTTGTATGTTTTGTACATTTTGTATCTATGGTGTGTGCACATGTGGTGTTGTGTATATATATAGTGTGTGTACATGTTGTTTATGCAATGCTATGTAAAGGATGGTATAGATAGTGTTGTGCAAATATTGCATATGGTGTTGTGCGCATGATTGGATATGTAGTGCTGTGTACAAATGATGCTATGTACATGTTGGATATGCAATGCTATGTATAGGTGGTGTTGCATTCATTTTTTACATGTGGCACTCTGTATGTATGGTGTTGTGTGCATGATTGTACGAGTGGTGGTGTGTGCATGTAGTGCTATGTACATGTTGTGCAAGTGGTGTTGTGTGTAGGTGGTGTTGTGTACATGTCGTGCATGTGGTGCCATGTAAATGTGGTATCACGTACCTGAGGTGCACGTGGTATTCTGTACATGTGATAATGTGTACATGTTGTACAATGGTGCAATGTACATGAGGCGCTGTGTACACATTGTGCAAGTGGTGCCATGTACATGTGATGCTGTGAACATGTTGTGCATGTGGTGCTTTGTACATGTGGGATTGAGTGGATGTCATCCATGTTGTGTTGCGGGCATGCGATACTATGTATGTGCATTGTGTAGTCATGGTATCGTGACATATGCATTCATTGTGTTGCACTCTATATACGTATTTGTGTTGTGTTGTACACCGAGTGTAGGTGTATGTGTTGTATGTCAAATGTAGGTGCATGTATTTCATGGTTTATTTGTAGTGTGTGATTGTATGTGTGTGATGCACACTATGTGTACATGGTTTAGGAGAAGGCACTGGGTGTTTGTTTGGTATGGAAATCGATCCAGAGTGCATATAGAATAAAGACAAAGGTAGAAGCTAAGGATTGATGAAAGGATAAGTATCAACATTTTATTTAGTTTTATTATGCATGTGATTTATGATTATGGTATATGATGATTATATGTGATCTATGATTATGTTTTATGATGGTTACATATGATGTATGATGTTGATATATGATGGTTGTGTTTTTAACTAATGCATGACATTTTGATCAGACAATTAGTTTTACTTGTTGTGGCAGGAAGTGAACATAATTGCAAGTATACCTTATTGACGAGCTACCAATGAGGTATGATGTGAATTTATTTCAATTTATTTTAAATCTAATGGAAGTTATGTGCTTGGTACAAGAATCATGAACATGCCCGGTTGGGTCATTGAAATCGAATACAAGTATTAGCAACAACAACAAAAGGAATTGGAACATGCAACAATATGTTGGCAAAGCACTTCAGGAGCAGGGCCATTGTGGGACACTGGTACCCAATAGTGTGCACTGATTTCCATGAGCATGTTATGACTGGTATGATGGTTTTGAGGTAGATGTATGCCTTGGTTTTTGTATCTTCTAATGAGAGGAAGCCTTGCCAAGGGATGGATCACCCGAGATAAGGGATGCCGGGGAACATGAAAGGTGAGTTACTTCACAGAAGGGGGTAACCACATTTTCTGAGGGACTGTGTAGCAGAGAAGGGAAGGTCACAGATATATTGGTTTTGGTCATTAGCATTTCCAAATGGAAGCAGATGCACATTGGGAGTGTGCCTTGGAACAATGAGTCGGTAACTATTTGATGAGAGGACAAGTGGCACATGATTATAGCACTAGACATTGGATAGAGTTTGACTATGGCAGTGGATTCTAGACTTCTTAAGAAGGAGGTGAATCCTATTATTACTTTGAGGGTGGAGGTGTGAGCCTATGGATTCCCTTGTTGATTGATACGGGCATCATATCATTTCATTTATTGGTTTAGCAAATGTGCATATGTGTATATGTGGTTATTGTAAATACCTTAATGATTTGTGTTATAATGATCCAGGTGGATATTGGTGGCTACCTACCAAATCCACTTGGACCCCCACCATTGTTTCTTTCAGCTTTTCAGTTTCCTTAATTGTAGCCCAGTTTACTATTTTTAGCAGTTTTTCGGGTCCTGAACTTCAGGAGCCATTTTGAGGCCCTAAACGACAATTTTTGGGAAAACGGGGAGCAAAATGGGTCCATGGACCGATGTTTCCCTTCCCAAAGTTGTAGTTCTCGGATAGATATTTCTAACGAGATACTGTGCACGTCAAACGGAGATCGTATGTCAAAGTTACGACCTCGGGAAGTTGATGTACCAATTTACCCAAAAGGGGCCCACAGTTTGGCGTTTCATCTTTTAGGGTTAGGTTTTGGGATGTTAAGGGTTTCCATTGTTTCTCAACAATAAATAGGCCTTCGAGCCTCCTTGTAACACAGTTCAGAGGCATGTAGCTGCCACATCTCTTCTTAGAGATAAGCTACCATCCCCCTTGCTGGTTTATTTCCAATTCTGTAATTTGTAAGCATATTTCAGTATTTTACATTAATGAAATGAAGTATTATTTCCACTGCGTCTCTGTGTTTATGGTTATCTCTGTAATTTGTTGCATTCCTGTTTAAATATGAATTAGTGGTATCAGAGCGGTCTTCTTTTTCTCTGTTTTTCTTTGCATGTCCCCAACGAGGTTGGGATATAAGGAGTTAGGGCTTGAACTGGTCGAACCTTTGCAAGACTAGCCTCAAAAATCCTGACGACCTCCCATGGCGGATGAAAAGAAATACAAGGGGGCAAGAGATCCTATCAAAATCTTGCTCGAAGAAGCCCTCGAGCGACAAAGGAATGCGATGATGGACAACTTTTCCCAGATCCTTCAGCGGCTACCCAGGGGTGACGCATCAGCTTCCAATAGCTACTCTGGAAATGCCACACCATTTAAGGTACAAATTAATTTTGAAATCCCCATATTCGAGTGTCAGATGGACGCAGATGCCATCGATAAATGGTTAAATCTGCTAGAGGGTTATTTTTCTGTTCATGATTTTTCCAGTCGAGAAAATATTATTTTTTCTCTTCTCAAAGCAGCCCCCCACGTCAAGGACTGGTGGGAAACCTACTGTGAGCAGAAGGATGAAAGTACAGGCTCAGTATTTTCAGCCACACCCACTTGGGATTCATTCCAAGATGCCATCAAGGGGTAGTACTACCCTGTTGGAAGCTATGAGAATCAATACATAAAGTGGACCACGCTGCGGAAGGGAAGGGACCAAGACATGCCGAAGTTTACCAATATTTTCCATACCCTTCACACAAATTTGGGTACCAAGGATTCGGAGCAGCATTTGATACTCAAATATTGTGGCTGCTTGCACAAGTACATCCAGGAAGAAATAGAATTCTTGAACATCCCCTCGCTTGGCACGATGGTCGAGCAAAATTTTAAATAGAAGAAGCGAGACTTTGGATCCACGAATCCAAATAAAGGGAAAGGAGCCCCTAAATTTTAGAACAAAGGAAAAAGCCAAGGCAAGGCGGCCCAAGGCAACCCGCCAAAGCTACAATCAATGAACAGCACCATGAAGTCAAAAAAGGACACAAGAAAGTGGTGTGAGTTCCATAAGAGCTCCACTCACAACACAAGTGAGTGTGGAGCCAAACAGTCACTAGTGGCCAAGCTAAAGGTTTCAGAATCAGATGCATGTTTTGACTCTGAGTTAGAACCTGACAAGGGGAATGCCAAAGGGAAGCAGATTATTGATGCAGAGCCCAATGCCACCATTTCCACCATGAAGATCTAGAAGGAGGAACTCAAAGATCCAGAGGAGGAGAAGCGTCTCTTCCACTCCTAGATGTGGGTAAAGGGCTCCCCGCTATAGTTCATTGTCGATAGCAGGAGCCAAAAGAACCTCATTTCGGCAGAGGTCGTGAAGCGGATGGGCTTACCAACCACAGCACATCCACAACCATACACCATCTGGTAGCTTCACCAAAGGACGGGATCTTCGCGTGAGCCAGTAGTGTCGCCTTCCATACAACATCAAGCCCTTCACGGATGAGGTATTGTGTGACATTGCTCCCCTTGAAGTTTGTGATGTATTATTAGGACAACCTTACTTGTGGAAGCAACATGCTGTGTATGAATCAAGGCCCCGTGCTGTTATTGTTACTTTGGGA
The DNA here is from genome assembly GCA_031772625.1 of Pinus tabuliformis. Classification (NCBI taxonomy): domain Eukaryota; kingdom Viridiplantae; phylum Streptophyta; class Pinopsida; order Pinales; family Pinaceae; genus Pinus; species Pinus tabuliformis. Next base: position 748,777,283 of record CM062811.1, read on the forward strand.
AATAAGTTGTACAAGATACCGGAGGTAGCACCGCCTATCGCCATCTCTTTGATTACTGCAAAACAATGCAGTAAGCTCGTTTCTAAAACTAGGAAATTTGTTTTCCTGATGATACGCCCTGAAGGAAAGAAGAAGATGATGGCCACGACCTCCAGACAGGGCCCCTTCGCACGACAACTATAGATGGACAAGGTCATGGAGGAGTATGAGGATAATTTCACCTCCCCCGCAGGGGTTCCTCTACACTATCAGGTCAAGCACTCCATCGATCTAACCCCAGGTGCGCCACTGCCCAATGGACCAAACACTATCGGCGCTTTGTTCTGGAGAATGATGAAATCAATAGGCAGATTCAGGAGCTGCTATAGAAAGGTCACATCCGTCCAAGTTCATCACCCTGTGGGAGCTCGTTCGTGTTGGTATAGAAGAAGGATGGGACTTGTTGACTATGTATTGACTATCGGTCGCTGAACAAGATCATTGTCCGTAATAGGTACTTGATCCCACAGATTGATGACCTCTTGGACCAACTGAAGGGGGAAAAATATTTCAGCAAGATCGATTTGAAGTCAGGATATCACCAGGTACCAATCAAACCCTCCGATGTGTGGAAGACTGCCTTCAAAGCCAAGGAGGGCCTTTTTGAATGGTTGGTTATGCCTTTTGGATTGACGAATGCTCTTGCAACCTTCATGAGGCTAATGGATGACATCTTGTGGCCATTCACCAACTCATTTGTAGTGGTATACTTGCATGACATCTTGATCTTCAGCCAGAGTTGGGAAGATCACCTCCACCACATCCGACAAGTTCTCTAAACACTGCAACAACATAAGTTATGTGCCAATTTGGAGAAATGCACTTTTGGCATGACCCAGGTTCAGTATCTGGGATACATTAAATGTGGATCCATCCAAGATCCAAGTCATTTGAGATTGGCCATCTCCAACCACTCTGACAAAGCTCCGCAACTTTCTAGGTCTTGCCAACTTCTACCACAGGTTCGTGTTGGGATTTTCTCATATCACTTGGCCCTTGAGTCAAGTCACCAAGGGAGGAGCAAGAGCGAAATTCTTTTGGTCTGAATCTTAATAGAAGGCATTCACAGAGTTGAAAGATTGCCTCTGCACGGCACCAGTGCTCGCATTACCAGACTTGCAACAACCATTTGAGGTCAAGACAGATGCCTTTGACTATGCTATTGGGGCAGTCCTCACTCAACACGGGCATCCAGTGGCATATCACAGTGAGACACTTTTAGACACAGTCCGAAAGTATCCCACTTATGACAAAGATATGTATTCCATTGTGCAGGCTTGCTGACAATGGAAGCATTACATTTTGGGGAAGGAAACGATCATCCACACAGACCACTGACCCCTGCAGTTCATACAGACCCAAGGGAAATTGCAGAATGATTGCCATCAGAAGTGGTCCACATACCTACAACAGTTCCATTTGAATATCAAGTATAAGAAGGGTAGCACCAATAATGTTGCAGATTGCCTCAGTCGACCACCAATCATGGAGTTAACCACTATGCTCAACTCTTGTGGGCATGAGACTTTTGATTGGCCACTTCTCTACAAAAGTGACCTAGAATTCAGCCAAACATACTAGACACTCTTGGAGGGTCAAGATGTTCCAGATTTTCACCTCCCGGATGCCCTGTTATGCCACCTAGGTCACCTTTATGTTCCTTCAAGCGAGCGTGCCAAGATGATTTGGGAAGCACACTACAATCGGGCTGCGAGACATTTCGGAGTCGAGAAAATGGTAGCAGTACTGTAGAAGTATTTCTATTGGCTGAATCTTTGACAAGATGTCAGGAAGTACATCAGATCATGCATTGCCTGCGCCATTGCCAAACCAACCATCAAGAAGCAAGGCCTCTATACCCCACTGCCTACCCCTAGTCGACCTTGGGAATCCATCTGCATGGATTACATGTTAGGCCTTCCTTCCACTAAGCATGGAAATGACTGTGTTTTTGTGGTCATCGACAGGTTCTTGAAGATGGCCATTATGGCTGCCTGCAAGAAGAATATCACAACAGAAACCACTGCTAAACTCTTCTTTGAACGAGTGTGGGTACACTTTGGGATCCCACAGTCTATCATCTCAGATCGGGATATCAGGTTCCTCATTACATTTTGGTCTAGTCTCTGGTTGATGCTCGACACCAAACTCATTAAGTCCACATCCTTCCATCCTCAAACTAATGGCTAGACAGAGGTTGTCAACAGGATGATCATACACATTCTGCACATGTACAACTCAAAGCATCCATGCAAATGGGACGAGAGCCTCCCCTATGTTCAGCACAGCTACAACCGGGCTCTCCATAGCTCGATTGGCCACAACCCTTTTCAGGTGGGCTTTGGATTCCAGCCACTATGTTCCATTGATGTAGCCATGCCATTTGCAGCTACTCACGCAGATTTGGCTCATGTCCAGTCCGAAACAGATAAGGAAAAAAACTTCCTTGAGCACATCCAACATTTTTGCCAGCAGGTCCATGACATTCTGGAGAAATCAAATTCCAACTACAAGCAACGACATGATCAACATCAGGTGCCATACAAGTTTCAGGTGGGCGACAAAGTCTGGTTGCATTTGTAAAAGAAACACCTTACTGGAGCCTATCAGAAACTCAGACCACTCCGATATGGTCCTTACACCATTACCAAGGCTGTGGGAGACAATTCATTTGAGCTCAGCATTCCCCATTCCTTGGCCTGCACCCAGTGTTCAATGTGGACCACCTTTGGCCATACTTTCCACCATTACTAGACACATCCGACATTGCAGAACAGCTCACACCCACAGAGTTAAATCCAGATTGAATGGAACAAGCTGCAACTGATTGGATGATGGACACATAGATCAAGCACACTCGCCAGCAGAATATCCAATTGTATCGAGTTGTCAAAGTAGGCCAACTCCTTCACCAGGGACCAAGTTCAACAGAAGTTTCCTCATCCCATGGAGGAACTCAACGCAATGGGGACCATTACTTCCTAAGGGGCGAGGAATGATCCAGGTTGATATTGGTGGCCACCTGCCAAATCCACTTGGACCCCCACCATTGTTTCTTTCAGCTTTTCAGTTTCCTTAATTCTAGCCCCGTTTACTATTTTTAGCAGTTTTTCAGGTCCTGAACTTCTGGAGCCGTTTTGAGGCCCTAAATGACGGTTTTTGGGAAAATTGGGATAGACCCATGTTGCTCTTCCCAAAGTTGTAGTTCTCAGATAGATATTTCTAATGAGACACTATGCATGTCAAACGGAGATCGTATGCCAAAGTTACGACCCCGGGATGTTGATGTACCAATTTACCCAAACGGGGCCCACAGTTTGGCGTTTCGTCTTCTAGGGTTAGGTTTTGGGATGTTAAGGGGTTTCCATTGTTTCTCAAAAATAAATAGGCCTTCAAGAATCATTGTAACATAGTTCAGAGGCATGTAGCCGCCACATCTCTTCTCAGAGATAAGCTACCATCGCCCTAGCTGGTTTATTTCCAATTCTGTTTGTAAGCACATTTCAGTATTTTACATTAATGAAATGAAGTATTATTTCCGCTGCATCTCTATGTTTATGGTTAGCTCTGTAATTTGTTGCGTTCCTGTTTAAATCCGAATCATATAAAGCTCCAGTATGCGGTATGGTTGTTATCTGGTCATGTTGTCATGATGTTTTTCTTTTGAATAGGTCATTCATTATAAATATTGCAATGAGATGTGTTATAAATATCCATAGGTAGTATGTTTTGTTTTCAGCAGTCTTGTTGGTTATAGGTTTCATAGAACAATGAGGACAGTGTCCCCCAAGGGGGAGGGTTCTGTAATGGCCCTGGTAAAATTTCCATGTAAAATTATATAAGACCATGGTTGATGGGACACGTATTCCAAGATGAATGGTGGGCAAGACATCCTAGTGTGGGTGTTCATTTGGTTTTTTATGGAAAAGGAAATTGGCAAAGGTAGTGACTAAGGCTTTGGAAAGGGAAAATGACATTTTTGGCACATTTATTTATGAAAATAATGCAAATAGGAGAAAAGGAAGGTGAAAGGTCACAGGTTGCATGTGAGGAGGAAAATGAAGGAAAATAATGGAAAATGAAGAGAATAGAAGCCTCATTAATAAAAAGGATTTTGAGGATCAGTTGGCAAGCTTCTTCTTAGACAATGTTAAGCTCTTAGGTAGTGTAATCTCTTGGCTCAATTTTTTTCTATGGTTATGCATGGGATCAAGAAAGGAAAAGAAGGCAAGAGGAATCAAAAGATCAAGAAAGAAAGAGAAGGATCAAGCAACTACATCAGGATGTGTTGCAGGTATCGATTTGTGTGTGTGTTTTCCTTGCTAGATTTGGCATGCATGGTAGTACATATGGTTTTTTTGCTATTATGGCATGGGTTTTTCTAGGTGTAATAGTGTTTTCAACCTAGCCTTGCTATTTCTAGATAGCTATGGTGTGATGGGGTTCTCATGTTTTGGTTGAGCTGGATCGCCGTATGAATTCAAAGTTGAGTGGGGTGGATCTATGAATGATGGAGCACATGACCTAGTGGTTGTTGGGTCCCTATAATACTAGTGATTACCCCATTACTATTGTAGTTATACCCCTTATTTATATTGTTGTGCCCCTATTACCCCCATATTGTTATTTCTGTGCCCCATAGAATCCCTCTATTGTTATTTTTGTGGCTTTATATTATTATTGTTAGGTTGGCTGAATTATATTGTGACTCCTTAGACTCCTATATATAGAAAGGAGGTTTTGTCATTTGAATCATCAAAGAATTGTTCATTTATGTAATGTAAAGGAGGTTGCCCCCTCGAAGAGGCTGAATTCTAAGGCGTTGATCTATCTTTTCTATCTTTTCTTGAGCTGGTTTCATAACATTTGGTATCAGAGCTTTGGATTCTAGGGTTTCGCTGCTCCAAACAGGTCATCGTGGCATTTTCGCTATAACTTTTTTTCTGTGACGTTTCAGAAGTCGCAAAAAAAACCCATTTGAGAAGAAATCGCGCTGAACCTTGGGTCCGAAATTTCAGAGCTTTTCGCGCGATATTTTCGGAGATATGATCTGAGGAAGTTGGTCTTTTTGCAGACTCCTGAATTACATTCAAAACAGGTGACCTGGGGAAAATCGTCATAACTTTCTCTCTAAGGATCGGATTGAAATTTAATAAGAAGGTACAGAAAGAGGACGGACTGTAGTTTCTTGTATGTATTTTTTAGATCCATAGGTCGAAACAATGACTCGTGGCACGTCGTACAAGTTTGCTCTACTAAACTAGTCTATAAGCAAGTCACTGTGGGAGATTTCGCATAACTCTTCCTTGGAGAAACCAATTTGGGTCAGACTTGTGGCATTGGAAAGAGGACTCAGAAGGCTACTACAGGTCAAAATTTTAGAACTGAATGATCCGAAATTACAGAGATACATCAGATTCAATATCAGGCTTCTACAAAGTGAAAAAAGGTGTGTAGTTTTTTTTTTTAATTTTTGCATAAGCTTGGTTTGAAGGAATTCAAAGGGCATAGTAAAGCATTATTATCGGTAACTGATGCCCCGAGGAAAGAAAATGCAAACACCTAGTAAGGAACCTGAAAGCTCTAGCATGACTCATGAAGAAGAGGAAGAAATGCTACATGATATATCAAAATTACAAGAACAAGTGCAACAAATGTCACGCTCACAAAAGCTAACAGAAGCTAAGATAAATGGTGTGGAATCTAAGATAAAGGGAATGGAAGCTAAGATGGATGATTCGAACATAGATTTGAAGAGAGACATGGCAGATTTGAAGACAGATTTGAAGACAAACATGGACGAATTGAAGATAAATATGAATAAGTTGCTACAAGAAATGGGCACTAAGGATGAAAGGGTACTAAAGGAAACTCATGATGAGAATAAAAGAAATGTTAATCATGATTCCATAGATGCTAATGTTGGATCGAAGACTCACCATATTCCAAAAATCGATATGAGGAAGTTTGATGGCAAGGATCCTGCCACATGGATATTACAGATGGAGCAATTCTTCGATCTCAATAATGTGCAAAACACACAAAAGGTACGTATGGCAACTGTATATTTGGAACCAAATCAGTTTGTATGGTATCAATGGCTTTGCTCTCGTAAACAATTTATCACTTGGGCAATTTTTACGGAAGAATTGATAGCACATTATGAGGATACAAAAAGCAACACTTTTTTTAGCCAATTGATAAGTCTCAAACAAAAGGGTTCAATAATGGAGCACATTGAGGAGTTCCAAAAATTGAACATAAGGGTAAAAGATATTCCAGAGGAGCATAGGATTGATGTGTTCATAGGGTCTTTAAAGGATAATATCCAACATGATGTTCGCCTTTGGGAACCTGATTCATTAGAGAAGGCATTCAGGTTAGCAAGAAAAATGGAAAGCAAAATTATGGCAACCAGGAAGCATACCACTCACAACTATAAAGATGGAAGTGTTGTTGCCCCTAGTCTTCCACAACCTATAAGGTTGACACCACAACAATTGGAAGAAAAAAGAGCAAAAGGGCTTTGTTACAGTTGTGATAGCAAATACACTAAAGGTCATAAGTGTGCTGAGAAGAAATTATTCTACATAGATTGTGAAGAGGAAGAAGAAAAGGAGCAAGAAAGGTCAAAAGAAGAGGATATACTCCAGGAACAAAGCCTAGATGAAGAACAAATAAATCCGACCATATCTTGTAATGCATTGGCGGGAATTACCACTCCTCAAACCATCAAGATAGAAGGACAAATCAAGAAGAAAAAGGTAATAGTGTTGATTGATTCAGGAAGCACCCACAATTTTATTCATTGTAGGGTAGCAAAAGAATTGAATTGCTTCCTATATCCAGCACCAGAGTGTCAAGTGATGATTGCAAATGGAGGAACAATAAATTGCTCTGGAAAGTGCCATAATATCAAGCTATCCATGGGAGAATATGTATTGACTAGCCCAATGCTTTCCATTCCAATGGGAGGTGCTGATGTTGTACTAGGAGTCCAATGGCTACAATCCTTGGGTACAATAGCTTTTAATTTTCAAGAACTTTTCATAAATTTTCTACGGAAGGAAAGGAAGTTGAATTAAGGGGTATTGCAGGGAAACCAGGAAAGATAATCAGCTCTAATGGTATGACAAAGCTTCTAAAAAAGGAGCAAAGAGGTGTAATTGCACAATTATGTTCGCTAGATGTTTCCACATTGGAATCATCTATTTCTCCAGATCTCCAAAAAGTCCTGGACAATCATTCCAAGGTATTTGAGACTCCCAAAGGTCTCCCACCTATGCGTGATCATGATCATGCTATTCATCTGATTCCAGGAAGTGTTCCTCCAAACATCAGGCCGTACAGATATCCCTATGTCCAAAAAAGTGAAATTGAACGTATGGTTGCAGAAATGCTAGAGGCTGGTATAATTCAACCGAGTCAAAGTTCTTTCTCTGCTCCAGTAGTATTGGTGCACAAGAAGGATGGATCATGGCGCATGTGTCCGGATTATAGGGAGCTCAACAAGCTCACTATTAAAGATAAGTTCCCCATTCCTGTCATTGATGAATTACTGGATGAATTGCATGGATCAATTTACTTCACCAAGTTGGATCTTCGTTCGGGATATCATCAAATCAGAATGAAGATTGAAGACATTCCGAAAACAACATTTAGAACTCATGAGGGTCATTATGAATTTTTGGTCATGCCTTTTGGCCTTACCAATGCACCTTCAACATTTCAAGGTTTGATGAATTCAATTTTCAAACCATTCCTTAGAAAATTTGTGTTAGTATTTTTTGATGATATACTAATCTACAGCAAGTCTTGGAAGGATCATGTTGAACATGTTGACAAGGTGCTACAACTATTGGAGGAGAAACAATTATATGCAAAAAGATCCAAATGTTTCTTTGGAGTCCAGGAGGTGGAATATTTGGGTCATATTGTATCTCATGAAGGAGTTAAGGTAGACCCTAGCAAAATTAAAGCCATTAAGGAATGGAAAATCCCCACATCCATAAAGCATCTGCGAGGATTTCTTGGGTTGACAGGGTATTATCGCAAGTTTGTTAAGAATTATGGGAGAATAGCAGCACCTCTAACAACATTATTGAAGAAAGATGCATTTTCATGGACTCCGGAAGCAACAAAGGCCTTTGAACATCTTAAAGAGGCAATGTGCCAAGCACCGGTCTTAGCTACACCGGACTTCACAAAAACCTTTATTGTGGAATGTGATGCTTCAGGAAATGGAATTGGTGCTGTTCTAATGCAAGATGAAAGACCCATTGCTTTTGAAAGTCGTCCAATCAAGGGAAAGTTTTTAAGCAAAGCTATTTATGAGAAGGAAATGTTGGCAATACTCCATGCACTTAAGAAATGGCGACCCTACCTAATGGGAAGACACTTCAAGGTAAAAACGGATCATGATAGCCTTAAATACTTTTTAGAACAAAGATTATCCTCTGAAGAGCAACAAAAGTGGGTCACAAAGATGTTGGGTTATGACTTTGAAATCATCTACAAAAAAGGGAAGCAAAATGTGGTGGCAGATGCACTCTCAAGAAAGGATGAGGATGTGGAAGCATTGTTGTGCGCCATTTCTATTATCCAACCAGATTGGATAAACGAAGCAAGGGAGGAATGGAAGAATGACGAAGAAGTGTGGGCACTTATTCGAAAGCTACAACAAGATTCCAGTACGTCTGATACATTTAGCTGGCAAAATGATTCGTTATGGTACAAAGATCGCTTATACCTCTGTAAGAATTCCCAGCTAAAACAAAAGATTCTTATGGAATTGCACACTTCTCCCTTAGGAGGGCACTCAGGATTTTTAAAAACTTACCACAGGGTTAAGAAGGAATTTTTTTGGGATGGCCTTAAATCAGATATTCAAAAGTTTGTGGCGGAATGTTTGGTTTGCCAACAAAATAAAGTTGAAACAATTAAGACACCGGGTCTATTACAACCTTTATCCATTCCAAGCCAACGTTGGGAGGAGGTTTCAATGGATTTTATCACAGGTTTACCCAAGTCTGAGGGAAAGAGTGTCATCATGGTGGTAGTTGACAGACTTACCAAGTATGCACACTTTTGTGCATTATCACATCCATTTAAAGCCAGTACAGTTTCTACTGCATTTATGGAAACAATTCAAAAGCTACATGGAAACCCAAAGATTATTGTAAGTGACAGAGATCCCATTTTCACTGGAAATTTTTGGACAGAATTATTTTCTTGTCTTGGTACTCAGTTAGCTCATAGCTCATCTTATCATCCTCAATCTGATGGGAAAACTGAGATAGTAAACAAATGTTTGGAAGGATATCTTCGTTGCTTTGTATCTGATAAACAGACACAATGGGTCAAATGGTTGCCTCTGGCTGAATGGTGGTATAACACTTCCTTCCATACAGCAACAAAAATGACCCCATTTATGGCACTTTATGGGTATCAACCACCATCCATCACATCATATTTAAGAGAAAATTCTAAGGTTCAGGCAGTGGAACATCACATCGAACATCAACAACAAGTCCTCCAACTCTTAAAGGATAACCTCGTGTTGGCACAAAATAGAATGAAACAACAGGCAGATCAACATCGCAGTGAAAGAAGTTTTGATGTAGGTGATTGGGTATTCCTACGGCTACAACCATATAAGCAAATGTCCCTAAAGCAAGCTAAGAAGGATAATAAATTATCACCAAAGTATTATGGTCCGTACAAGGTGTTGCAAAAGATTGGTACTATGGCATACAAATTGGAGCTTCCTGCAGCTTCTCGATTGCACCCAGTTTTCCATGTTTCATGTTTAAAGAAGGTTATAGGCGACAAGCTCCCAGTTCAAACAATATTGCCAGAACTTGACGAGGAAGGAAAAATTATATTGGAACCGAAAGCAGTCACAGAAACAAGAACTCGACAGCTACGAAATCGATCAATTTCAGAGTATCTTATCAAGTGGAAGAACTTATCCGCTGAAGATTCCACATGGGAGGATGAGAATTTTATGCAGAAGTATCCAGAACTACTCAAGCGTTGAGGACAACACTTTTTTGAAGGAGAGGGGCATGTTGGGTCCCTATAATACTAGTGATTACCCCATTACTATTGTAGTTATACCCCTTATTTATATTGTTGTGCCCCTATTACCCCCATATTGTTATTTCTGTGCCCCATAGAATCCCTCTATTGTTATTTTTGTGGCTTTATATTATTATTGTTAGGTCGGCTGGATTATATTGTGACTCCTTAGACTCCTATATATAGAAAGGAGGTTTTGTCATTTGAATCATCCAAGAATTGTTCATTTATGTAATGTAAAGGAGGTTTCCCCCTCGAAGAGGCTGAATTCTAAGGCGTTGATCTATATTTTCTATCTTTTCTTGAGCTGGTTTCTTAATAGTGGTCCCTAAACCAAGTTGTGGATCATGATTAAGCCACTGGCCTGGTGACCCCTGAGCCAAACTGTGGGTTGTGGTAAAGCCAAGATTGTGTTGCCTCGGTGGGCCTAGGAATCATTGTTGGTGAATGGTAGGATATACACTAAAGCCAAGAGGTGGTTTTCTCTCTGCTGGCCTTAGTAATCCGTAGTTTAGGATATGTGGTAAAGCCTGGAGAGTCGGTCTCAGTTTAGGGCCTAGTGATATGGGTTTAGATTGCGGTAAAACCTAAGCGACTAGGAGACAGGAAAATTCCTCATGGTGTAGGTGGAGAAATCTGGAGGCATCCATGCTTGTTGGCCTAGTGATCGGGTGGAGATCATGGTAAAGCCTGTTATGATGTGTTCATTGTGTTGGCCTAATGATCTGAGATGGATTACGGTAAAGCCTAGTTTCTATTAATGAGGGTGAGGTGGTTTAGCCTCGGTATCCCCTACTTGGTTCTTTTGGTTTGAGTCCCACATTCATGCTTGGAATATGGCACGAGGGTGAATGGTTGAAGAGATATTTGGCTCAACCATTCTATAGTCGGTGGAACGTGGAAGTCCCATCTCGGGTTTGGTTTTTGCATCATTAATGAAAGGTTATTTCTCCTTGTATTTATATGAGAATTTTTATGGATTATATGTGTTCTACTGTACTTTCATGAGTATTTCTATTGTTATTATGCTAGTTATATATATGTTTTATGATAGCGGCTATGTATGGCTCTCAACTTTGTTTTACTTGTAAATGGATGGATAATGTATCTATGGCCTAATAGATGATAATGCAACAAATGACATGAGGGAAAAATTGTTCATAATGATTCTCAAAGAAGTATGAGATCCATACACTTAATTCTGTTGTTTACACCTATAGGTTACATGTTGATGATATGTTTGAAGAAATGCTTGGCATGGCTAGTAGGGGTATGATTAAGGTCTTGTTTAAGTTATTGTTTTTTCATCATTCTTTCCCTATTCTTTGACTAATCTTAAGCTTTCATTCCATTCTGAGTAGTGACTTGGGCTCTGGGCCTGAAAAAGTGGCTCAAATCGTGGGGTTGCTGGCATAACACTGGAAAATTGGGTCTTTGGACGTTGGTAGGCAAGCCCGTGAGGGCGACTTTGGGTTTCTTGACGCTCTCATGCCTATAACATGAGAGCGGCTGAGGCTTAAGATGTCGAGAACATCAGTGGGACCAAGGGACAAGATGTATGATTGGTTGACATGTCTCTTGAAGGTTTTGTTGTTGATGTGGATATGTTAGTTGATGTGTTCCGTCGATTCCACTTCCTTAACGTCACATAGGAGGTCGAATCCAATCATAGTAGCCTCTCATCGCATGTTTACCCTAGTTGGATGGTTACTTGGGTAGATGTGGGAGGAGGGTGTTATAGAATTTAAGAATAAAACCCAATAATTGACAAGGTTTGGGAGGGAATTAAGACTAAGGAATCAGATGATGAAATGTTTTGAATAATATTTCATAGAGTGGAGTTAATAGCTAAGAGAACTAATTAAGAGAAGGTAGTAGGGGAATAGCACTGGCCTCAAGAGGACCTAAATATTGAATATTCTGAGTAGGCACAAAGCTTTGAAACGCATAAAAGTTGAAGAGGGTGTATGGGGTGTGATGGTGGCCTAAAAATAACCCAATTCTTTGCATAAAAATGGAGTAAGATGAGATCTTATTACTTTGATACCAAATGATACTACATAGATTTCCTAAGAAAGAGATCAATGAAATAAAAGAAAAAACATTGTAATTGATGGAGAAAGAAAGAACAATATATGTCCTTAAAAACCTAAAAATAAAATAAAGTGGAATTAAGAACTTAGTTTGTATTAATGATTCTAGCCATGATATAAAAATATATAGCTCAAATTTTATTTTTTTTGTTAAGCTTGGCAAGACTCTCATTTGCGATTTTACATGTCCATTATTCACCCCACAATGAGGGGAGGGTAGTACAAGATTCGAACCCAAGATCTACGGTTCGGTGAGACTTCATTCCATGGCCATCACCACTTGAGCTACCCCAGGCAGACATAACTCAATTTATTTTTATTATTAGATGTAATTAAATATTAATTTATCATACATGTAACTTAATCCAGGAAAAAAAAATTATTATTATGTAAATGCAAATAACTAACTAATTACATATTACTCAAAATCTGATAAAAAATGATTATAATTAAGATACTTCTAACCAAATGTCAAATTCACATACAAATGTCTAACTAGCTCCTACAATGCACAAGGGAGGAATTTTTGTGGTTCATGAAGCTATAAGCATTTTTTAGTCTTTGTCTTTCTTGAACACTTTAATGGATGAATATAACCCAATTTTGTATCTTGTATTCATATATCATTAAGATATAATCAATTTGGATCCATCTTAACTCTAAATCTATCAAGTGCCAAGAGGGATCAAATCTATCAAGGTGCATACCATTTTTTTTTAATACAAAACTTGAGAAAATGTTTTCACCTCAAGAGATTTGATCCCTTTCGGCGTTCGATAAATCTAAAACTGAGATAAATCTAAGTTTATCTATATATATAATTTCATTTTATTTTTATTTTTTATTTTATATTATTTTATTTTTTTAGATCAATTCAAATGTTTAAATAACATAACATAATATGACAAGATATTACAATATCTCTTTCATATTTAATTAGAGAACATCACAATAAATTATTGTAAAATTAAACTTTTAAATATTTCCAATCCGCTCTTATCAACACAAATATAAAAATGAACCCATTTTTAATATTGGATATCTTTGGATCTCAACCATAATAATTCATTTTTCCTTCAATAATGTAAAATAAAAAATTTCTGAACATGGACCATCTTTGGGTCTCCAACCTAATGATAGCTTCACTAATGTCTAAAATCAATTTTTATTCACTATGCAGGTGAACACTCAAAAGGATTTTTAACTTTAAATATGTTGTGGAATTCATAATCACAGTTTGTAAAGAATAAAACATACAAACTATGTTGGCATTGGGGCAGAATTTCAGATTGGAGCATCTCGTTATTATTACGTACAATTTGGGTCCTTGATTTAATATTTTTAGTTGAAATGATGTTGCTCTACTTAAGAGAGCCGCAAACCACGACCTTTAACGGTCAACTGTCTAGGGAAGTGGAATTAGTTATAAATCATCGTTCCTCCTCATCATCAAAAGATGGTCAAAGATATTTAATGTCTAATGATTTACAATTTTAGCAAAAATTACATTTATAATTACCTTCCTTTTACTAAAAATATCCAACTAGCTTTTTGTATGTACGACAACTATGTTAGAATCTAACTTTGTATTATTTTATTTTTTTGGCCAAGTCATTCAGGATTTTTAGAACAAAGGTTCCACATGTAAAACAACTATCTAAATATTTTATGCATTTGCTTTGTAATGCATAGATACTTTTGCAGTGAATAAGGACTAAATACATTTGGTGTGTAAAAGCAAAAGAACCTTTTTAGTGAAAAAGCTTTGAAACATGTTGGTTGAGTGGTTTGTTTGTATCATAACAAATTGTATACAAAAGTAACACCTATCAAAAGGTTGCAGGTAAGATCATGTGATCCCCTTTAATGGGTTATTTGAAAATCGAAGGCATAGAAATATTTAGACCACTATGTTAATTAACACTTAATTAAATGATATAAAATTAAATATGTTTTTAGTTTGCGGGGCATAGAGTAGATGGTAAAAGGGTTTTTTGTTAAAGCATTCTGTGAAGTGAAAGCCATCAATTCGAAATTTTGGGGAAAAAATTTAATAACGCTAAGGGTTAGTATGGCCTATGCTGGGTGTGATCCCTAAATGATTTTGATGGCTTAGATGCCCCTGAGTTGTGACTACTCAAGCCATAGGTTAGTCGTGCAATCATCTCAAGACTCACATAAACTATCAAATAAAAAATAAAAGAAATTAAGCATTGTTTTTGCTTGATAATACCTAATGATTTACTGCTTATGCTTGATGCATGCTTAAGAGTTACAACAAAGCTAGTAGCGTTTTGAGAGTCATTAAATTGATATGTTATTTCTCTAATAGTCTTTGGTTGAGAATGTTGTGCTTGTTGCGGTGAGGGAAATAATATAAAGGACTTCTTTGCAACAAATTGCATACATGATTAATGGCTTTAAGTGTACTTGTGGGAGATTGTTGGCATTTCAAACAGCCTAAGGTGCTCAAGTATGGATGGTTGATTGACCAACTTGGTTATTGTTAGTGTTTATGTTGGAGCATTACTACTACACTAAACAAAAGGAAGAGGGAAACAATGTAGTATGAGGAATATCACAACAACCACAATGCTAGCAAGTTAAGCTAAGCCATGCTCAACAACATCATGCCACATCAAAAGAAGCTCAAGGAAAAACAAATCATAGGCTCAACAACTCACTTGCACAAGGTGCCAAACAAGATGAGTGTTCTTGCCAACAATAGATTCAATTCACAAATTGCTCTTGACCTAGACAAAGAAACAAATTCACTAACAATAGTTTTAGATTTTGATGCTAGAGAAGCAATTAAACTAGCATCAACGGTTAACTTTGTTAATCCAAATCATTATCCAATTCTTGTCCCTCAAATAGGATAAACTCCTTATCCACTTGATTCTCAAAGAAAATAGTGTAAAATCCCTATTACAACAAAGTGATCTAAACCTAAACCTTACCACTTGTAACAAAAGCCTAGTAAGTCCCTTTCCATTTCACCACTTTTTTGGAGACTTGTCATTGGGCCTAAGATCAAATATCCTATTAACATTCACTTTGCTAGGTCCTTTTCATTTTCTACTAGCTAATCTGGATAATTTTAGCATATTCCTAATGAGCAAGGATTGATCATTCTTTCTTAAAGTGCAATGTACCAAGATTAAACCTCATCAATTGATGACTCAATTCATGCATAATTGTTGACAGGTGACTATGGGAAAACATCCCTAACTAGGGACTTCACATCAGAGGTGACTACTTAGATAGAAAATGTAGTTCCCAACATTTTAAAGTGGACCCACGCCCTAAATAAACTTCAATCCTAGAACTGCATTTGGGTGCATAATACAATTTCTACATCTAATTCATAATGCGTTGTATGTATCTTTTGTAAGCATCACTACTTTTCCTTGTTAACAAAGGTGGATATTTGAGTCCATAGGTTGTTCATATCACACAAAGTTTGATTTATTTTCATGCCCTTAGCTCATGTCAATTTCAAAACACTAGGGCGTTTTTAATTGCACGGTTCTCATTACTAATGTATGTGGCATATGTAGAAAAGCATGGATGGTGCAACTTCTTAAACTTATGACTTGGATGATTTTGTTGGTGTTATATTGATTTCTAAAGCAACTTTTACTTCACTAGGATAAATGATTGCATGATGTAATGAAAACAAAAGGATAGTTTATTCCTTTCCAAATAACAACTCCTTAAATTTAGAGTAATTTCGAGAGTAAAATGTGTTATGCCATGTGCGTTTATTTCTAACATGTTGAATGTTTATCCTTTCCAAATGACACATGTTACATGTTTTGGTATTTTGTATCAAAAGGGTGTGCTTGGGAAGAAGGTAGGTGGCATGGTGGCTCTTGCTTTAGATCTACTTGTGCTTGGATCTTAATGGAGGAATTTGACTTTGAAAATGTTTAAATAGTTTAAATGTTGGCAACCTTAAGTGATATACACAATGAAACTAGTGAACTTATGAAATGAAATATTTTTGTGATGAGGTGAAGAAAATATAATTCCATCCTAATATGTTGTTATCGAGTTTCCCTTTATGAAAGTGGGCTTAGCCATATAAATTCTCATTGATAAATAAAAAAGGAAATAGGAAGAGAGTTATCGTCTCAACACATTAGATGGATTTATTTAATCTTTAAAACTCTCTCTTTTTCAATTATAACTCATAAGCTAGCACATCGTATCGCTTCTCTTCTTAATTCTTATAAAACATGTTAAGAAAAAAGAGCACTCAATGAATTTTTCTTTGTTCCCAATATGTATGAAATATTTTGTAATTATTTTGAATGATTTTTGGACATATTGTTGACCTTGCCCACTTTTTTATAATTGGAGAAAATTTGGTAAGGTTTCTTCATTAATAAGCCATGTTAGATATTGAAATCCTATAAGCTCTAATTCAATTGAGTTTCAAATTTAGAATTCTTATTATTAATGTTGAATTCATTAATTACACACATATTCATAGGAGTACTAATTAATTTGAGTTGCGTTAGCATAGGAGAAAAGGGTATGTTGAATGTTAAATCCTTCTAAGTAACATTAAATTTGTTTGTTAGACTCATAATTCTCCTATCATTGGGATTTATGCAAGAATGTGAATAACAATTTAGTCTTAAGATTTGAATGCCTCTTCTTCTGTTAAGCCCTATATAAGGCTCGTGTTAACCCAAAAACCCCTTATTAAGCCCTAGATATTGAATTATTAAATTTGTAGTGTTATATCGATATGTAGGATAGAAACCCTCATGGTCCCATTTTATTATAATTGTATCCTTTGTCTCCTATATATATACTAATGAGACCTAATCATAAGTGATGAGCCTCATCATTGGGTAATTATACAGGCCTTAATTCACCTCCTGGCTTAGTCAAACCAACTTTTCTCACAAGTTATTACATGTTTTTTATTATATTTTGTTTATGAGATGAGTTAGATTTGGATATGATGCCTAGTGGACTAAATGCAGGATTGAAGGAGAAAATCAAGGAATTTTGGCAAATAATAAGGTTAAAACTCAAATGGGTCAAGGGAGAGGGATTATAGGAGGTAAATCATCCGCATTTACTTCTCCCCCATTCAAATATTCCTCCATCCATCACACTGGCTCGAACTGCAAGCAACCAAGCCATGAGGATTAGAGGGCAGCCGAGCAAGTGAGAGACAAAGAGCTAGTTTATCTCGAGTTTGGGAGCCAAGCCTCCCTAATTTTAAGGAATTCGTTGGGAAATTTAGTTGTATAAGTAGAAAGGCCTAGAGCCTCATTAGCATTCAAATTTTTGTTGAAAAATTGTAAGCTATTTTCAAGCTCCATACTTGTGAAAGTTTTATTGATGTAATTTCCTGTTTTGGTAATAAGAATGAGTTTTGTTTTGAGCCAGCACTGAGTTAACTCAAAGGGCTGAATCTTTTGCATTAGGGACCAACCCTAGCAGCCAAGGCTCCTCTTTCTTGTATCTATATGTTTAGATTAGTCTCATAGCTTCATTGTTAATTTGCTTTTAGATGTGTTTTCATTGCAAGTAGTGTAGATTGGATTGGTTGTTTATTAGTTTGCTTCCATTTGTGCCTTACTTTAGTAGCAAGTGTTGGTGTCCAGGTATGAAAAAATTATTCACCCCCTTTCCTACATTAACTTATCAATCCGGGTGCATATTATTTTCAAGGTAACATGCAAGGTATATGTAGGGGAAAGGTTACAATATGTCATCAACCAAGGGTTCGCAATTACAAAATCAAAGCATTGTTGTAATAGGGATGAAAACTAAACTGCAGAACTTAAAAAGGCATTCATAGTAATCTAAAGAAATCTGTAACAACAATCAAGAAATACACACAGCAATGAACAACACACATAATAGGAAAACACGCAACACTTGATCAGAAGAGTGGGCCCAGCTCTCTGATCAGGGCTGCGTTACTCACAGCGAAGGATAGAACAACAAAAAGCGTTGTATTTTATTAATTTGAGAAATGTTGTTACCATATAGATCAGGGTCAGAGGATGAACAACACTTTCAGCAGGGGGGTATGATGGGCCTCTAAATTAGACATAAATTAAGGCCCATGCCTCTAACTTAAAACACAAATGAAGGTCTATGACCATCCTTCAGCACATTAAACCTTTATTTTTGCATTAGATAATTTATTTTTAACCTTAATATATTCATTAGGAAGGGCTATGAATAATTGAATATTTGTGCCTAATATTATTTATTTTTGTGGAATGTTATGAGAATATTGGGTAGATTATGAAGAGTTGGAGGATAAGATAATTTAGGGACTTGTTCCCTACTAAGGATCAATAATAAATAATAAGTCAACAAGATATTGTGGAATTATGGCACAAATTTTGGAACTCCAATGATTGAGAAAATCTAGGAATGTGTTCCACTAATCAAGGGAGCAGATCCACCAATCAAGGGAGAAGATCCACAAATCAAGAGATTTGTGTGGGAAAAGCTTCCTCCATTCATCGGGAATGATACTTAATCATTTCTTATAAGTACCAAGTCAAATTTTCCTCTAGGGAATGATTGAGAAAATCTAGGAATGTGTTCCCTGCCATTTAATGCAAATTCCTAGTATTGGGGACTAGATCCACTAATCAAGGGATTTTGGTGGGGAAAACTTCCTCCATTCATGGGAGTTATTCCTAATCATTTTGTATAAGTACCAAGTTAAATTTACCTCTAGGGATAGAGATTTTCATTAGTGTTATTATGGAGAGAGCTTGTATTTCTGCAGCTCCATTGCATTTTCTTGTAGGGATGTAATTCTATTGATGAAAATAATAAAGATTAATATCATGTTCAACTTCTAAATCTTGTTCTCCTCCATAGATCTCTGAGTTTCCTTGGGATTGGCCATCCTAGGAACCCCAAAGCCCTTTTGTATCATTTTCTTTCCTCCTTTTCATTTCTTATTCACATGCATCTCTAGTTATTATTTCTTTCTATTTCTGCATTTAGTATTAATGATTTCTTGTTATAGGAATGAGTTAAATGGTTGATGTAAGTTATTTTGTAGGATCAAAAGCATTATTTAATCCTTGGAAAAGCTTTGGAAGTTCATAATAATCATTGGGTTGCTTGGATTAGTCTTTTTATTCCCAAATCCAAATTGTTGGACCTCCTTTTTAGCAAAGAACAGTAAATTTCTTTTATTTTTTAGAGCATGCTAACAAGCTTCAATTGAATTGATTCCACTTTCATTAGATAAAAAAACATTCTAGTTCATAATAAAAATTACCCCATTGCATTTTCACTTTATTTAGTTATGCATTTCTTAGATTTAATAGCTCATTAGTTCTCAAATTTCTAGATTTTCGACTACTAATGTTTTTTATTTTTTATTTTTGTGTGGGTTAACATAGGTCTTTTTGAGTGATTCCACCTAGAATAGGGACCTAAGACATTCTAGTTAATAAAAAAATTTGTCCCACCCAATTTGGATTTGATTTTATTAGTCATTAAACCCTCACCAATTTCATCATTTCACAAGGAAACTCCTCCAAGCTTTTTGAGCGAATCCATCCATCTCCCGACTTTGGTTTTGAGTACTGAGTAATCATAGGAATTTTCCCACTCCATTCACCCCATCACACACCTTTCCTAGGCCTCCCATAACCTCCAACACCTCACATTTTTCTCTCGGTTGTATCCTGTAGGTTCACTGTAATTCCTACAGGATCATCTTGTAGGTTTCTAGTACATCTTGTAGGTTTTCCTGAAATGGCCTATTTTGAGGCCGAATTGAGAAAAAACCTCTAGGAAGTCACCAAAATACTCGCAAGGGTCTCCCACACCATACAACCATCTCCTAACCTTTCCATCAAACCTCCAACATCCTTAATTCACCTGCCACATCATGAAAGGAAATTAGTTTACATCTTTGATTTTGCATGAAAAGACAAAAAAACAAAAACAGATTTGTTTCATTCCCTTTACTTGCACATGAGTGATTTCTGATGCTTCTTACTTCCATTCTTAGATAGTAGCATTTGGTTCATGATAATTTAGCATTATTCCAAAGCATAGTTTCTTGGCAGTTAATTAGGAAATGGTGTGATTTAGCATTGAATTTCCATCTCTTCCTTTTTACTTTCTTTCTTGCAATAGGTTAAGGTTCCATTTCAAACATTTCATTTTCTGCAATTAGTTTAGGATTTGACTTTAATACATGCATTTCATTACATCATGACAACAAAGGAAAAACAAATTGTATGCTGCACATATAGTGTTGACACCTCTTAAGTTTGTACGAACCCCAGGTTGATAATTAAAGTCGGTAGCCTTGGGAGTTGTAGCATTCTTGTTGCAATACCGAGGCCCATCAAAGAGAAAGGTCAAGAATGAAGATGGTCAATTACATCTCTATACTTTAAAAGGACGATACTTGATGCATCTAGAAATACAAAATCATAACATTTCCAACATTCACATATTTGATTCTAATAGAATTGTATGAATAACTGATACCCACGACCACTCTAATTGTAGTCAATGAAACATCAACATACATCATTGATGTCTAACCACAAGAATTAGAATGGATAGCATATAGAGAAATGGTAATGTGTTAGCCTTGTTCATTTGGAAAGAATGATTTCAATTGAATATCAAGTTGAGAAGGAGTTAGTTGAAAATTGAGAAAAAAATTTGTTACTAACCAACATATAGCACAACAAATTAGCATCTCAATTTGGCAATGACATAATGGAAATTGAGTTTTTTCCCTGTTGTTTCCCAGCTGAAAAACAAATCCACCTCACATGATAGATAAATAATAGTGATCTAAGAAGTTGCACTCAGAATTACATTGAGCAAAGAAGCCCCAAACATTAATTCAAAAAACAGATCACCCAACATTATACAATTAACAAAGATCAAAGTCAATTTCCACAAGGAATATGTAAATGCTAGGCCTTTGGCCCATCCATCTCACCAAAACAAATCCTTCTTCACATAATTTAAATTTCATGTCTCTACAATTCAATGTGATTCTGAGATCAAGCTTCTCAAAACAAATTCATTGACATGAATAAATATCTTTGTTCATTTCTAGGTAAAAGTATATATATCAAATTTGGAAATATTGGTGTAAATGTATAAACTATTACATGACAGCTTAATCAAATCAAATAACTACTATGAAACTAATCATGTAACAAATTTCTCGAAGTACTTGTCAAATAAGTGTCTTCTAGGGGTATTTTCTTATTGCACCTAGCCTCTTTAGAGTTAAATATTACTATGACATCAATGATGGCCTTCCATTGGCATAACAACTCTAATTTGTTTACAGTGCAACAACATTTTTTTTAAAAGATATGCTCCACCTCTAATTTATTTTAAGCGCAACACCTTTTTTTAAGGAACAAGATCCTTTACAATGCAAGTAAAGTGAGATGTGTATTACTTATAAATTGACCATGTATGTACATAAACACATAGACCCATCCTCAGATAATAACCATCAAGGGGTTTGAATCTCAAGAAATTTTACTCCTCTTGATGTTGAATAGATCCCAAATCTATGCTAATTATAATCTAGAATGTTAGCCATGGCTAAGAGCTTGATGAATGATACACTCTTATGCATAGTTTCTATGCATGAATCAAATGGTAACTTCTCTGTACTTCAAGAGTTAATTATTTCCAACCTAAAGTTGAGATGGTCTAGTCATCAGAAGAACGAATTGGGTATGTTGTGAAGGGATGGTTATCTGAATATCAAGATAGGGATTAGAGAGGATATCAACATGACATTATTTTTTTAAAATATTGAAGCAGGGAAATTGGTGAAGAGCCACTACATCATTGCAGATCATCTAGCACATCAAAAACGACACCAAAGGATACAAAACCTAAGTTATCCTAGAAAAAATTTATCAAAAGCCTCAATTACTTGCTATCCGACATTTAACACTTCTTCAAGGACCTCCAAAGAAGCATTAATGAATAAAGGAACAATGCCTAGATTTTAAAAGCATAAGAATCGCTTGTGGTTACTAATTTACATGCATGACCAACACACAAAAATGAAAAATAAACTTAAAACAACTTTGACACTATAATACCCCAATGCTTGTCATTAAATTCCTCATGAAATTATTAATTAATTGGTGACAAAGAAAGAAAATGAATCAAATATCGCTATAAATGGACTATCAACCAGGTAACCCACTTACTAACAGTAAGAATAATCTATTGTACAAGTAAGATCAAGGAGTCATGTATTTTCAAGAGAATAGGTACTACGTCAGGGATGATAACTCACTTCCCAACCACAAACTAGTTGCAATCAAACTTCTTATGTAATTTTCTCCCCAAAGCCAAATTCCAAGGCTTGTGAAGGTTGCTTTAGGGACTAAACAATGTTTTCAATTGAACCTGGAATCCCAGAGGCACTGCGTCTTTAGTCGAACTCCTCTATCTTGTGTTCTATTTATTCAGGTGGATATTGTTGGCCACTCACCTATTCCACCTAGACTTCTAGTTAGTTTTATTTGTTTCCTTGTTTATTTCATCATTTACTATTTTTAGCAATTTTTTGGGTCCTGAACTTTCGGAGAAGTTTTGACCTCCTAAACGACATTTTTTTGAGGTCCGCACCCCTCACCAATCCTATAGTACTCAGAGATACCTTTCCAACAAGGTATCGTACACGCCAAATGAAGATAATATGACCAAGTTACAACCCTGGGAATTTGGCTGCCCAACTAACCCAAATGGGGCCTACAAACTCTTGGTGTTCCATCTCCTGGGGTTATGTTTTTGGTTTTTTAGGGTTTTCCCATATTTTTCAATAATAAATAGGCCTTTGAGCCTCATTGTAACACAATTAAGAGGCATGTAGCGGCCACATCTCTTCTCAGAGATAAGCTACCATCGCCCAAGATAGTTTATTTCCATTATGCTTGTAAGCATATTTTAGTATTTTGATATTAATGAAATGAAGTGTTATTTCTATTACATCTTTGTATTTATGGTTATATCTATAATTTTTTGCATTTTTGTTTAAGTTCAGATGAGTGGTATCAGAGCGGTCATCCCTTTCTCTATTTTTTCTTTGCATGTCCCCAACAAGGTCAAGGGATAAAGAGTTAGGGCTCGATCTAGTTGAACCTTTGCAAGACCAGCCTGGCAAACCCTGACGATCTCCTATGGCGGAAGAAAAGAAAGATGAGGGGGAAGGAGATCCTATCAAAATATTGCTCGAGGAATCCCTCAAGTGACATAGGAACGCGATGATGGATAACTTTACCCAGATCCTCCGACGGCTACCCATAGGCAACACATCTTCATCCAACAACCACTATGGAGGCACCACTCCTTTTAAGGTACATGTTAAATTTGACATTCCCATATTTGAGGGTCAGATAGATGCATACACCATTGATAAATGGTTGAATCTATTGGAAGGATATTTTTTAGTTCATGTATTTTCCAATCGGGAAAAGATTACTTTTTCACTTCTCACAGTCACCCCACACATCAAGGACTGGTGGGAAACCTACTGTGGACAAAAGGACGAGAGTGAATCCTCACTATTTTCAGCTGCACCCACTTGGGATTCTTTCTGAGACGCCATCAAGGAACAATATTACCCTGTTGGGAGTTATGAAGATAAATATATAAAGTGGACCACACTACTGCAAGGAAGGGACCAATATTTGCTGGATTTCACAAATGTTTTCCATACCCTCCGCACAAAATTAGGTCACAAGGATTCTGAGTGACATTTGGTACTCAAGTATCATAGTTCCCTACACAAGTACGTCCAGGAAGAGATGGATTTCTTGGACATCTCCTCGCTTAGTACAACATACCGATACAATGTCAAGATTGAGCAAAAGTTTAAATAGAAGAAGCGAGAGTTTGGATATGTGAATCCGAAGAAAGGAAAAGGCACTCCCAAACCACAAAGAAAAGGAAAAATCCAAGGCGGGGCGACCTAAGACAACTCGTCGAAGCCATAAGAAAATAACAACACCCTGAAGACAAAGAAGGACACAAGAAAATAGTGCTAGTTCCATAAGAGCTCCACTAACAACATAAGTGAGTGTTGGGCCAAGAAGTCATTGGTGGTCGAGCTAAAGGCTTATGAATCAAACACATGTTTCGACTCTGAGTTATAACCCAACAAGGGGAATGAAAAAGGGAAGTAGATCATTCATGCGGGGCCCAATGCCACCATGGCCACCACTAAGATCTAGAATAATGAGCCTAAAGATCAAGAGGAGGGGGAATGCCTCTTCCACTCATAGATGTGGGTGAAGGGTTCTCCGTTGTAGTTCATTGTCGACACTAGGAGCCAAAATAACATCATTTTAGTAGAGGTCATGAAGTAGCTAAGCCTACCAATGAAAACACATCCATAGTCATATACCAACGGGTGGCTTCATCAAGGACGAGATCTCCACGTCAGCCAACAGTGTTGCCTTCCCTACAACATCAAGCTCGTGGATGAGGTATTGTGTGATGTTGCTCCTTTTAAAGTTTGTGATGTATTATTAGGACAACCATACTTGTGGAAGTGACATGCTATATATGAGTCTAGACCTCACTTTGTAATTACTACTTTTGTGAATAAGTTGTACAGGATATCGTAGGTAGCCTCTTCTACCACCATCTCTTTGATCACTGCAAAGAAATGCAGTAAGATCATTTCCCAGACTAGGAAATTTGTTTTCCTTATGATTCACCCTTAGGGAAAGAAGAAGGTTGTGGCCACGACTTCCAAACAGGGCTCCTCTGCATAGCATCAACAAATGGACAAGTTCGTGGAGGAGTAGAGGGAAATTTTCACCTCACCTACAGGGGTACCTCTGCATTGTCAGGTCAAGCACTCCATTGATATGACCTCGGGCGCACTGCTACATAATGGACCAATATATCGATGCTCTGTTATGGAGAACGATCAAATCAAGAGGCATATTCAAGAGTTGTTGCAGAAAGGGCACATCAGGCCAAGATCATCACCCTGTGGCAGCCGGATTGTATTGGTACAAAAGAAGGATAGGACTTGGAGACTTTGTATTGACTATTGGGTGCTAAACAAGATCATTGTCCCGAATAGGTACCCAATCCCATGGATATCTGACCTTCTGGACTAGCTCAAAGGGGACAAATATTTCAGCAAGAGTGACTGAAAGTCTAGGTATCACCAGGTGCGTATCGAACCCTCCGATGTGTGGAAGACTACCTTCAAATCCAGGGAGGGCCTTTTCGAATGGTTTGTCATTCCTTTTAGGTTGATGAATTCCCCTACAACCTTCATGATATTGATGGACAACATATTGCGACCCTTCATCAATGCATTTGTGGTGGTGTATTTAGATTACCTCTTGATCTTGATCCATAGTTGGGAAGAGCAGCTCCACCATATTCTATAGGTCCTTCAAACCCTGCGACAACACAAGTTGTGTGCCAATTTGGAGAAATTCACTTTTGGCATGACCCAGGTTCAATATCTGGAGTACATCATTGATGAGAAGGGTGTGCATATGGATCCAGCCAAGATACAAGTCATTTGAGATTGGCCAACCCCAACCATTCTAAGAGACATTCGAAGATTTCTGGATCTTACCAATTTCTACTGCAGGTTCGTGTTGGGATTCTCTCATATCACTTGGACTTTAAGTAGGGTCACCAAGATCAGAGAAAAAGACAAGTTTTTTTTGTCTGAAACCCAACAGAAGGAATTTTTTGAGTTGAAGCATCACCTCTTCTCTGCACCAGTGCTCGCATTACTAGACCTGCAGCAACCATTTAAGATTTAGACAAACACCTTCGACTATTATATTGGTACAATTCTTACTCAGCAGGGGCATCCAGTGGCTTACCACAGTGAGACACTTTTAGACACAGTCTGATAGTATCCCACTTATGGAAAATAAATGTATTCCATTGTGCAGGCATGCCGTTAATTGAAGCATTACATTCTGGGGAAGGAAACGGTCATCCACACAGACCACATACCCCTACAGTTCATACAGACACAAAGGAAGTTGCAAAACAATTGCCATTATTAATGTTCCACATACCTGCAACAATTCCATTTGAAAAACTAATTACAAGAAGGGTAGCACCAATAATGTTTCAGATTTCCTCAGCCAACAACCAATCATGGCGTTGATCACTATGCTTGACTCATGTGGGCACGAGACTTCAGGGTGGCCACATCTTTACAAGTGCGATCCCGAATTTGGAAACACATACCAGGCACTCCTAGAAGATATGCAAGTTCCAAATTTTCACCTTCGAGAGGAACTTTTATGCCACCTGGGACACATCTATGTTCATTTAAGTGAGTGTGCAAAGATGATTTGGGAGGCACACTACAGTCGGGTCACTGGACATTTCAGGGTAGAGAAAAAAGTGGCAGTATTGAAGAAGTATTTTTGTTGGCCAAACCTTCATTAGGATATTGGGAGGTACATTAAATCCTGCATTTCTTGCGCCATTTCCAAACCAACCATCAAGAAGCAAGGCCTATATACTCCTATTGCTACTCCTAGTCGACCTTGGGAATCCATCTCCATGGATTACATTTTGGGCCTTCCTTCTTCCAAGCACGACAATGATTGTGTTTCCGTGGTCATAGAAAGATTATCTAATATGCCCATTATGGTTCCCTACAAGAAGAGTATCACAACAAAGGCCACTGCTAAAGTCTTCTTTGAGCAAGTGTGGGTACACTTTAGGATCCCGTAGCCTATTGTCTTATATCAGGACAACATATTCGTGAGTGCATTTTGGTCAAGTCTTTGGTCGATGTTGGATACCGAACTTACTAAATCCACAACTTTCCATCCCCAAACTGATGACCAAACAAAGGTCATCAACAAGATGATCGTACAAATTTTGTGCATGTACAACTCGAAGCATCCACACACATGGGATGAAAGGCTCCCCTATGTCCAACATAGCTACAATAGAGTTCTCCACAACTTAATGAGCCATAACCCCTTTCAAGTAGGGCTATGGTTTCAGCCATTATGTCCCATTGATGTGGCCATACCATTTGCAGCTACTCACACAAATTAGGCTCACATCTAGTCTGAATCCGATAGGGCTAACAGCTTCATTGAGCGCATTCAATACATCCACTAGCGGATCCATGATATATTGGACAGAGCCAATGCTAAGTACAAGAAGTGCCATGATCAACATCAGGTTTCGCACAAGTTCCATGTGGGCAACAAAGTTTGGCTACATTTGTAAAAGGAACACCTCGTTGGACCCAACCACAAGCTTCACCCGCTTTGATGTGGGTCATACACCATTACTAAGGCCATGGGGGGAAATTATTTTGAGATCAACATTCCACCATTCCTTGGTCTGCACCAAGTGTTCAATGTAGACTGCCTTCAACCATACTTTCCACCATTGCTAGACACATCCAACATTGCATAACAACTCACACCAACAGAGTTGAACCCAGACTGCATGGACAAGGCACAAGTAATCAAATCATGGATACACAGATCAAGAACACTCGCCAACAGAGGATCTAGCTATGTCGACTTGTCAAAGCAGGCCAACTCCTTCACCAAGGAAAGTGGTTCACTAGTGACCATGTTCAACAGAAATTTCTTCACCTCATGGAGGATTTTCATGGAATGGGGACCATTGCTTCCTAAGGAGGGAGGAATGACACAAATGGATATTTTTGGCCACCCACCTATTCCACCTAGACCTCCAATTAGTTTCATCTATTTCCTTGTTTATTTTATCAGTTATTATTTTTAGTTGTTTTTTGGGTCCTAAATTTCCAGAGTAATTTTGACCCCCTAAACAATGCTTTTTGAGGTGTGTAGTCATAAATCCTGTAGTAATCAGAGAGACATTTCTAACAAGATATTGTACATGCCAAACATAGATAATATGACCAAGTTGCGACCCCAGGAAGTTACCTGCCTAACTAACCCCAATGGGGCCTACAAACTCTTGGCGTTCCATCTCCTGTGGTTAGGGTTTCGGTCGTTTAGGGTTTTCCCTTGTTTTTCAATAATAAATAGGCCCTTGAGCCTCATTTTAACATAGTTCAGAGGCAGCTATCTGCCACATCACTTCTCAGAGATAAGCTACCATCGCCCGAGATAGTTTATTTCCATTTTGTTTGTAAGCATATTTTAGTATTCTGATATTAATGAAATGAAGTGTTATTTATGTTGCATCTCTATAGTTATGGTTATATTGTAATTTTTTGCATTCCTGTTTAAGTTCGAATCATCTATTCTCCCATGCTTCCTTAGACCAAATATCTTGTTCCCAATGACTGAGACCTATCTGCCTTTATATGTTTTCGTTGTCTTAGGACGGGCATATGGGTTAGTTTTCCATGTTTGAATTTGTTTCTTGGTGGTTATTTGCATGTCTAGCCTGATTTCCTTTGACCAATAAACATAAATCCAGTTGTCCTTTGAATTATGATTTTTTTTCCTATTGGTTAGCCTTGTCAACATTTGTTTTCATGTATGCCTTCCTGGTCTTCCAGAAGAATCACCTCAATACCACCTGCTCCCTTACTTACCACATATTAGTCTTTATATCCCAAGCATAAATTTCTTCTCATCCCTGGAATCTGTGTCCCTTTGATTCAACCCAAATTTAATTTATTTAATTTACAATAAACAAAAAAGGTAACTAAGGTTGTCACAATTTTATTGGATGAAGATAATGTATTTTGTATCTTGTATTCGTATATCATTCAAATATAACTAGTCTTGACCCATCTTAACTTTGGATAGGATGGTTTCATATATATATATATATATATATATATACATATATACATATATACATATATATATATATCTATATATATATATATATAGATATAGATATATATATATATATATATATATATATATATATATATATATATATATATATATATATATATATATATATATATATATATATATGTCATTTTTTTTTTATTTGATTTTTATTTGATCAAGTCAAAATGTTTGGATAACATAGCATAACATAATAGGACATTACAACATCTCTTCCATACTGGGTTGGAGAGCACCTCTCAAAAGAAAGTGAGGCAATGTCCTTTGCTAATTTTTTTTCGACATTATAGCATGATGAAGTGCTTGGTTTAGAGTGGTGCTCTCAAGCAAGGCTACTTCCTTATGAAATATAGTAAAGAAGATATCTAGAATCGAATTTGAACACAAGTACATGTTCCATGTCTCTTATCTAAACTTTGAGATGGTGCTTTGTGAATACCTCAATAAATTGTTTGACACTTTGACCTAGAGATTGATAGAACTTTAGTTATCTACACTAGTAAAGTAAATAACCTAAAGATTAAAAATTCTTCTTAAGTCTTTGCAAAAGGCATTCCATGCGGTGGTACTAGTAGGAGTGTTGTTGTAGCCTAGCCTTCATTTAGTTTCTTATATAGCTCCATAGTAGTTTGGTGAGATTGCCAACAAGCTTGATCAAGGACTTCTAAATAGTTCCCTATAGGAAAGAGGCATCGTTCTTATGTCATGTTTAGGAAATTTTGGAAGTAGGAAGCAAGACTACAAATCTAGGAATTCAGGTAATCTCTACAACCACCATATTTAAGTAAGGAGATTCTAGTGTATAGTTTCTAGGTAGATGTGGAAGCCCAAAGTTGAAGTCTTAGAATTTCAGCAAAAGTGGTAGCTAGTTCCTATGCCATATTGAAGAGAGTATGTTATTTTCCATTAGAGGAATGAGTGACGTGAGAAGCCACTGAGAAATAGATGTTATGATAGAGTGTAAACATTGAAGATAAGTGTAATGCAAACCTTAGGTGAAACGTCTAGCTAGGGTTAATGCTAAATAGGGGTATATGAGTTTTAAGAATCTGTAAAAGCCCTCATAAAAATTCCATATAAAATATATATAAGACCATGGTTGATGGGACACTTATTCCAAAGGTGAATGGTGGGCAAGATATCCTAGTGTGGGTGTTCATTTGGTTGTTTATGGCTAAGGAAAATGACAAAGGCAATGACTAAGGATTTGGAAAGGAAAAATGGATTTTTTGGCACATTCATTTATGAAAATAATGGAAATAGGAGAAAAGGAAGGTGAAAGGTCACATGTTGCATGTGAGGAGGAAAATAAAGGAAAATAATGGAAAATGAAGAAAGTAGAGGCCTCATTAATAAAAAGGCTTCTAAGAATCAGTTGGCAAGCTTATTCTTAGATAGTGTAAAGATCTTAGTCAGTGTAAGCTCTTGTCTCAAGGTTTTTCTATGGTTATGCATGGGATCAAGAAAGGCAAAGAAGGCAAGAGGAAGCAAAATATCAAGAAAGGAAGAGAAGGATCAAGCAGCTACATCAGGATGATTTATAGGTATTTATTTGCATGTGAGTTTTCCTTGCTAGATTTGGCATGCATGGTACTGCATGTGGTTCTTTATTTTGTTATGGCATGGGTTTTTCAAGGTGTAATAGTGTTTTCAGCCTAGCCTTGCCATTTTCAGATAGCCATGGTGTGATGGGTTCTCATTTTTGGTAGAGATGAATTGCAAGAAAGATTCGAAGTTGAGTGGGGTGGATCTTTGAATGATAGAACACATGGCCCAATGGTCCCTGTACAAGACTGTGGATCACGATAAAGCCACTGGCCTAGTAACCCCTAAGCCAGACCATGGGTTGTGGTAAAGCCAAGATTGTGTTGCCTCGGAGGGACTAAGAATCCTTACTAGTGAATGTCAGGATATACGGTAAAGCCAAGAGGTGGTTTGTTCTCCATTGGGCCTAGTAATACCGAGTTTGGGATATGTGGTAAAGCCTAGAGAGTGGGTCTCAATTTACGGCCTAGTGATTCGGGTTTGGATTATGATAAATCCTGAGAGACTAGGAGACAGGAAAATTCCTCATGGTGTAGGTGGAGAAATTTGGTGGCATCTATGCTTGTTGGCCTTGTGATTGGGTAGAGATCATGGTAAATCCTATTATGATGTGTTCATTGTGTTGGCCTAGTGAACCAGGATGGATTATGGTAAAGCCTAGTTTCTATTGATGAGGGTGAGGTGGTTTAGCCTCAGTATGTCCTAGTTGGTTCTTTTCGTTTAAGTCCCACATTCACAATTGGAATATGGTACAAGGGTGAATGGATGAAGAGAGATTTGGCTCAGCCATTCTATGGTCGGGTGGAACGTGGAAGTCCCATCTTGGGTTTGGTTTTTGCATCATTAATGAAAGGTTATTTCTCCTTGTATTTCTATGATAATTTTGATGGATTATATGTGGTCTATATGGTTGTACTTTCATGAGTATTT
The DNA here is from genome assembly GCA_031772625.1 of Pinus tabuliformis. Classification (NCBI taxonomy): domain Eukaryota; kingdom Viridiplantae; phylum Streptophyta; class Pinopsida; order Pinales; family Pinaceae; genus Pinus; species Pinus tabuliformis. Next base: position 748,808,811 of record CM062811.1, read on the forward strand.
CTATTGTTATTATGTTGGTTATATGTGTGTTTTATGACAGTGGATATGTATGGATCTCAACATGTTTTTACTTGTAAATGAACAAATAATGTATCTATGGCCTAATAGATGATATTGCAGCAAATGACATGAGTGAACAATGGTTCATAGAGATTCTCGTATTAGTATGAGTTACCTACACTTAATTCTATTGTTTACACCTATAGGTTACATGTTGATGATATGTTTGAAGAAATGTCTAACATGGCTAGTAGGGGTCCGATTAAGGTTTTGTTTAACTTATTTCTTTTGCATCAATTTTTCCCTATTCTTTTGTCGATCTTAAGCTATCATTCCATTATGGGTAGTGAACTAGGCTATGGGCCTGGAAAAGTCGCTCAAATCACGGGATTGCTAGCATAACACTGGCAAATTGGGTCTCTAGATGCTGGCAAGAAATCCTATGAGAGCGACTGAGGCTTAAGATGTCCAGAACATCAGTGGGACCCAGGGACATGATGTATGAGTGGCTAACATGTCTTTTGAGGGTTCTATTGCTCATGTGGATAGGTTGGTTGATGTGCCTTGTCAATTCCACTTCCTTAAGGTCACATAGGAGGTAAAATCCAATCATAGTAGCTTCTCATCGCATGTTTACTCTGGTTGGATGGTTACCTGGATAGATGTGGGAGGAGGGTGTTACAGAGAGGTATAAGAACCAAGTTGTGCTCTCCTTGGGTGAAGGTTTTGGTCATGCATGCATGTGTCTATCTTACACTTGCATTCCATGTGTTTGTTGCATTGCATCATGTTGATCATGGTTGTAGTAAGGTTATCATGAGGAACTTGATGTCCATTTTGTGGAATGCATATGACTAGTTAAATGATTATATGCAACTTGATTACATCCTTGTATGTTAGGTTTCATTCTTGGTATGTTTGATTATATGTATCAGTCTTGTAGGTTGGTTACAAGAATTGATCGGTTATTCTCGACTACATGTGTTCATGTGTATGTGTAATTGATTAGGAATTGTTTATGCATGTTGATGGATGCATGTGGCAATGTGTAAAATGGAGTAGTGGTTGTCATCATGCATGAGGTCATGGTTTGTGTGGTTGATATGGTTATGCATTGAGGACTAGAATCTAGCTAGAATGATGTGTATATGGTTTGGTACTCATGTGTTACATGTAAATATGCAGTTGTTATGCGTGAATGGTCTTGGTTATAGTTATGCATGAATAATAGGTCAAACATGCCTTGTGAAGTCATGGTATGCAATTCAGGTCATCATAATGATATTGGTAAGTTGTGATGCTAATGTGTTGGCTAAAATAGAGTAGGAGTTGCAGATCATCATAATGAGGTTGCAACATTGGACTTTGGGGTAAGAGAAGATTGTCATACAAGTATTGTATGTTAGGCATGCAGGTTTGTAAGTCAATTATTGTTATATGCATTAGGTTTATATACATTAGGTTTATGTACATGTTTTTTGATGTTATGGTTACATTCATGATAGATGTAAGTTGATTAGTGTAGTTATATGAACATGTGTCAGATAGTCAAGAATGATAGTAACCTATAATTGTATGCATTGCTGTTGTTGTTTTATGTTAGATAACTTGATGATTAGGTTATATGTTGTTGATGAACATGATATATAGATTATTGTTGTTATATGCTATTAACTTGATGATTAGGGTTATTACATTAAGATCTTGATGTTATACATATCATGCAAAATTGGATTGGCCTATGCATATGGTTATGGTTACGATATTGAGGTATAAGCCAACATATTTGTGATATGGTGATGTAATAATTTAGATTGACTTTGCATATGTATGAATGATAATTTTTTATGAGTTTTAGTGACTATTATGGATATCATGATCTCATTTATGCTGATGTGTTGAGAAATTAGATCGTTCTAACTAGATTGATTGACATTAAGGTATGAGTTTGCTTATGTCATATATTTGGTGCTTGATTGTTTTATTATGTCATCTATTTGGTGTTCAAGTGTTTGGTGCCTATTACGTCGTCTATTTGATTTATTTAACATGGTATGTTTGCAAGTTGGTTGAATGTTTGATGACTTGCATAACATGAGTATGTGTTCCAATGTTCTTGTTTTAAGATGGTTATACTTATACATATGTGTTGAGACAATTGATATGTACTTGAGTGTAGTAGGTGACAGTTGTAGTATTATGTATAATGACTATGAGTTGACTATGGATTATGACATGATTGTTAGTATTGGTAAAAAATTATTTCAAATTGATAGATATTATTGTCTCAATATTTCAAACATGTGGTTGACTTGTGTGAGCGGTTGAAGGAAACATGCTTGGTATTATAGTGAAAGGTAATAGTTGATGTGTTTATATAACTAAGCATCAATTGCAACAAAGTAAAAAGTTAAAAGAAAGGAATTGGGTAAGAATTCCTTGGGCTATGTTTGTAAACCCTAATTGCAAACAAATGAGTGCTTCACATATAGGAAGTCTTCTTTACCTTGATTTTGTTTGACATTATGTGGATATGTGCTGGATTCATGAACATGTACTTGACAGATATATTAGCTAGTCCCTAGTTACAGGTGAATATGTCGAGGGAATTGGATTCCCTTGAGAGATGGCGTTGATGTGTTTAGTTGCAAGGAAGCATGCTTGGCACAAAAAGATAAAGTAATTGGTATATGGTTATGTTTATTTATGCACTGACATTATGTGTTTATGGCAGTATAATGCAAGGAGTTCCATGGCAAGAGAGATTACCATGAATCTTGAAGAAGGCTTAGGTTGAGGTTTCCTTGGGAACCATGGGGATTGAGTCATGGTTTATGTTGTTAATCTTTTTCTTTTGGTATTTTGTGATTGTTGCACTTGATTTTCTTTTGGTATTTTGCGATTGTTGTTAGTATGGTGCATAACTATGCCACTTTATTGCGGTGTTGTGTTGTTATTGGTTTTAATGGTTTTCTTCTTGGTTGTTTCTTGGTATTTCCTTTTAAGTTTTGAGTATTGGAAATTGTTTGGGAAAGAGGAAAGTTAATGGAGATCGGGGAGAGTTGTGTGGTACCCAATGGGTAATGTAAGACTCAGATGAAACTTTGTGCATGATTAAGCACAATAGAAGGTAAGACTATGAGAGTTGATTGGATTGGTTAGGTCCATGGTGGTAAATGGATGGTGGCAGTACATACATGAGAAGGGTAACCAAAAAAGGTAAAATAAATGGATCCGAGGTGTCGAATCCCTTGGCTATGTTGGGAACTATTGTTCTCAATTTCATGCATGTTGTGCATGAATAAAGGAAGATCTCTTAACCTAAACATTATGATATTGGTAATTATGTTATGATCATGAATATGTTGATGTTTATATATGTATACATGTAGGTGTGTATGTATGTCATTTTTGATAGGGTCATCATCGATCATGACTATTAATGCTAAAATTTGTGTGTGTATATATATGTATGTATGCATATCGTTGTCTGACAGGATCATGATTGTTTATTCTAATGTTTACGTATATGTATGTATGTATCCATGTATCTGTGTCACTATCTAACAAATAATCAAGAATCATTCTTGTGGCGGAATGATTGCCTATGTAGGCGAATATCATGAAGAAGTTCTTGGATATGAGGAATCAAGTGGGAAGAGTAGTCATGACAAATATATGATGTTAGTATCACGTGAATATGAATTTATATTGTATACTTGTATTATGCCTATGCTTATGTTATGGATAGGTTATATCGAGGGATAAATTAGCAAAATGAAAGTAGTGTGCTCGCGACATGCTAGGATAAGCATGGATAAGACACTAGAAGCAATATTTATTCGTAAGATCAGTGTGGTATTGGATGTGTGGTACTACTGTTGTGTATATGTTGTATATTTTGTACATGTTGCATCTATGATGTGTGCACATGTGGTGTTATGTATATATATAGTGTGTGTACATGTTGTTTATGCAATGCTTAAAGGATGGTACAAATAGTGTTGTGCGAATATTGCATATGGTTTTGTGTGCATGATTGGATACGTAGTGCTATGTACAAATGATGCTATGTACATGTTGGATATGCAGTGATATGTATAGGTGGTGTTGCATTCATTTTATACATGTGGCACTATGTATGTATGGTTTTGTGTGCAGGTGGTGTTGTGTACATGTTGTGCATGTGGCGCCGTGTACATGTGGTATCGCGTACCTGAGGTGCGTGTGGTACTATGTACATGTGATATTGTGTACATGTTGTACAATGGTGAAATGTACATAAGGCGCTGTGTACACATTGTGCAGGTGGTGCCATGTATATGTGATGTTGTGTAGGTGGTGCTTTGTACATGTGGGATTGAGTGCATGTCGTACATGTTGTGTTGCGGGCATGCGATACTATGTATGTGCATTGTGTATTCATGGTATCATGACATATGCATTCATTGTGTTTCACTCTATATACGTATTTGTGTTGTGTTGTACACCGAGTGTAGGTGTATGTGTTGTATGTCAGGTGTAGGTGCATGTATTTCATGGTTTGTTTGTAGTGTGTGATTGTATGTGTGTGATGCACACTATGTGTACATGGTTTAGGAGAAGGCACTGGGTGTTTGTCTGGTGTGGAAACCGATCCGGAGTGCATACAGAATAAAGACAAAGGTAGAAGTTAAGGATTGATGAAATGATAAGTATCAATATTTTATTTAGTTTTATTATGCATGTGATTTATGATTATGGTATATGATGATTATATGTGATCTATGATTATGGTTTATCATGGTTACATGTGATTTCTGATGTTGATCTATGATGGTTGTGTTTTTAACTAACCAGATGTGATATGTTTATGCATGATGTTTTGATCAAACAATTAGTTTGACTTGTTGTGGCAGGAAGTGAACATAATTGCAAGTGTACCTTATTGACGAGCTACCAATGAGGTATGATGTGAATTTATTTCAATTTATTTTAAATCTAATGGAAGTTATGTGCTTGGTACAGGAATCATGAACATGCCCGATTGGGTCGTTGAAATCGAATATAAGTATTAGCAACAACAACAAGAGGAATTGGAACATGCAACAATATGTTGGTAAAGCACTTTAGGAGCAAGGCCATTGTGGGACACTGGTACCAAATAGTGTCCATTGATTTCCATGAGCATGTTATGACCGATATGATGGTTTTGAGGTAGATATATGCCTTGGTTTTTGTATCTTCTAATGAGAGGAAGACTTGCCAAGGGATGGATCACCCAAGATAGGGGATGCTGGGGAACTTGGAAGGTGAGTTACTACATGGAAGGGAGTGACCACATTTTCCAAGGGACTGTGTATCAGAGAAGGGAAGGTCACAGATATATTGGTTTTGGTCATTAGCATTTCTAGATGGAAGCAGATGCACATTGGGAGTGCGCCTTGGAACAATGATCTGGTAACTGTTCGCTGAGAGGACAAGTGGCACAGGATTATAGCACATGAAATTGGATAGAGTTTGACTATGGCAATGGATTCTAGACTTCCTAAGAAGGAAGTGAATCTTGGTATTACTTTGAGGGTGGAGGTGTGAGCCTATGGATTCCCTTGTTGATTGATACGGGCATCATATCGTTTCATTTGTTGGTTTAGCAAATGTGCGTATGTGTATATGTGGTAATTGTAAATACCTTCATGAGTTGTGTTATAAAGCTCCAGTATGTGGTATGGTTGTTATTTGGTCATGTTGTCATGATGTTTTGCTTTTGAATAGGTCATTCATTATAAATACTGCAATGAGATGTGTTATAAATCTCCATGGGTAGTATGTTTTGTTTTCAGCAGTCTTGTTAGTTATAGGTTTCATTGAACAACGAGGACGGTGTCCCCCAAGGGGGAGGCTTCTGTAATAGCCCTAGTAAAAATTCCATGTAAAATTATATAAGACCATGGTTGATGGGACACATATTCCAAGATGAATGGTGGGAAAGACATCCTAGTGCTGGTGTTCATTTGGTTGTTTATGGAATAGGAAATTGGCAAAGGCAATGACTAAGGCTTTGGAAAGGAAAAATGACATTTTTGGCACATTTATTTATGAAAATAATGGAAATAGGAGAAAGGAAGGTGAAAGGTCACAGGTTGCATGTGAGGAGGAAAATGAAGGGAAATGAAGAAAATAGAGGCCTCATTAATAAAAAGGCTTATGAGGATCAGTTGGCAAGCTTCTTCTTATACAATGTTAATCTCTTAGGTAGTGTAAGATCTTGGCTCAATTTTTTTCTATGGTTATGCATGGGATCAAGAAAAGAAAAGAAGGTAAGAGGAAGCAAAAGAACAAGAAAGGAAGAGAAGGATCAAGCAACTACATCAGGATGCTTTGCAGGTATCGATTTGCATGTGTGTTTTCCTTGCTATATTTGGCATGCATGGTACTGCATATGGTTCTTTTTCTATTATGGCATGGGATTTTCCAGGTGTAATAGTGTTTTCAACCTAGCCTTGCCATTTCCAGATAGCCATGGTGTGATGGGGTTCTCATGTTTTGGTTGAGCTGGATTGCCGAATGAATTCAAAGTTGAGTGGGGTGGATCTATGAACGATAGAGCACATGACCTCGTGGTCCCCAAACCAGGTTGTGGATCATGGTTAATCCACTAGCCTGGTGACCCCTAAGCCAAACTGTGGGTTTCAGTAAAGCCAAGATTATGTTGCCTCAGTGGGCCTAGGAATCATTATTGGTGAATGGTAGGATATACACTAAAGCCAAGAGGTGGTTTTCTCTTTGTTGGCCCTAGTAATCCGTAGTTTTGGATATGTGGTAAAGCCTAGAGAGTGGGTCTCAGTTTAGGGCCTAGTGATTTGGGTTTGGATTGCGGTAAAGCCTTAGCGACTAGGGGACAAGAGAATTTCTCATGGTCTAGGTGGAGAAATCCGGAGGCATCCATGCTTGTTGGCCTAGTGATCGGGTGGAGATCATGGTAAAGCCTGTTATGATGTGTTCATTGTGTTGGCCTAATGATCTGAGATGGATTATGGTAAAGGCTAGTTTCTATTGATGAGGGTGAGGTGGTTTAGCCTCGGTATCCCCTACTTGGTTCTTTTGGTTTGAGTCCCACATTCATGCTTGGAATATGGCACGAGGGTGAATGGTTGAAGAGATATTTGGCTCAACCATTCTATGGTCAGTGGAATGTGGAAGTCCCATCCCGGGTTTGGTTTTCGCATCATTAATGAAAGGTTATTTCTCCTTGTATTTCTATGAGAATTTTGATGGATTATATGTGTTCTACTATACTTTCATGAGTATTTCTGTTGTTATTATGTTGGTTATATGTATGTTTTATGACAATGGCTATGTATGGCTCTCAACTTTGTTTTACTTATAAATGGACAGAGAATGTATCTATGGCCTAATAGATGATAATGCAACAAATGACATGAGGGAACAATGGTTCATAACGATTCTCAAAGAAGTATGAGATCCATACACTTAATTATGTTGTTTACACCTATAGGTTACATGTTGATGATATGTTTGAGGAAATGCTTGGCATGGCTAGTAGGGGTATGATTAAGGTCTTGTTTAAGTTATTATCTTTTCATCATTATTTCCCTATTCTTTGACTGATTTTAAGCTTTCATTCCATTCTGAATAGTGACTTGGGATCTGGGCCTGAAAAAGTGGCTCAATCTAGGGGTCGCTGGCATAACACTGGCAGATTGGGTCTTCGGACGCTGGCAGGCAAGCCTCTGAGGGCGAATTTGGGTTTCTTGATGCTCTCATGCCTATAACATGAGAGTGATTGAGGCTTAGGATGTCTAGAACATCAGTGGGACCAAGGGACAAGATGTATGAGTGGCTAACATGTCTCTTGAGGGTTTTGTTGTTGATGTGGATAGGTTGGTTGATGTATTCCATCAATTCCTCTTCCTTAACATCACATAGGAGGTCGAATCCAATCATAGTAGCCTCTCGTCGCATGCTTACTCTGGTTGGATGGTTACTTGGGTAGATGTGGGAGGAGGGTGTTATAGAATCTAAGAATAAAACCCAATAATTGACAAGCTTTGGGAGGGAATTAAGACTAAGGAATCAGATGATGAGATGTTTTGAATAATATTTCACAAAGTGGAGCTAATAACTAACTAAGAGACGGTAGTAGGGGAATAGCACTGGCCTCAAGAGGACCTAAAGCTTGAATATTCTAAGTAGGCACAAAGCTTTGAAACGCATAAAAGTTGAAGAGGGTGTATGGGGTGTGATGGTGGCCTAAAAATAACCCATTTCTTTGCATAAAAATGGATTAAGATGAGATATTATTACTTTGATACTAAATGATACTACACAGATTGCCTAAGAAAGAGATTAATGAAATAAAAGAAAAAACATTGTAATTGATGGAGAAAGAAAGAACAATATATAACCTTAAAAATATAAAAATAAAATAAAGTGGAATTAAGAACTTAGTTTGTATTAATGATTCTATCCATGATATAAAAATATATAGCTCAATTTTTTTTTTGTTAAGTTTGGCAGGAATCTCTCATTTTCGATTTTACATGTCCATTATTCAGCCCACAACGAGGGGAGGGTAGTACAAGATTCGAATCCAAGTTCTCTGGTTCGGTGCGACTTCATTCCACGGCCATCACCACTTGAGCTACCCCAAGCAAACATAGCTTAATTTATTTGTATTATTAGATATAATTAAATATTAATTTATCATACATGTAATTTAATCCACGAAAAAAAATTATTTCTATGTAAATACAAATAACTAACTAATTACATATTACTCAAAATCTGATAAAAAATTATTATAATTAAGATACTTATTACCAAATGTCAAATTCACATACAAATGTCTAACTAGCTCCTATAATGCACAAGGGAGGAATATTTGTGGTTCACGAAGCTATAATCATTTTTTAGTCTTTGTCTTTCTTGAACACTTTAATGGATGAAGATAACCCAATTTTGTATCTTGTATTCATATATCATTAAGATATAATCAGTTTGGATCCATCTCAACTCTGAATCTATCAAGTGCCAAGAGGGATCAAATCTATCAAGGTGCATACCATTTTTTTTGGTACAAAACTTGAAAAAATGTTTTCACCTCAAGAGATTTGATCACTTTTGGCGCTCGATAGATCTAAAATTAAGATAAATCTAAGTTTCTATATATATATATATATATATATATATATATATATATATAATTAATTTCATTTTATTTTTATTTTTTACTTTTTTGAATCAATTCAAATGTTTAGATAATATAACATAATATGACAAGATATTACAATATCTCGTTCATATTTAACTACACAACAACAAAATAAATTATCATAAAATTAAACTTTTAAATATTTCCAATTCACTTTTATCAACACAAATATAAAAATGAACAAATTTTTAATATTGGATATCTTTGGATCTCCACCATAATAATTCATTTTTCCTGGAATAATGTAAAATGAAAAATTTCTAAACATGGACCATCTTTGGATCTCCAACCTAATGATAGCTTCACTAATGTCTAAAATCAATTTTTATTCAATATGCAGGTGAACACTCAAAAGGATTTTTAACTTTAAATATGTTGTGGAATTCATAATCACAGTTTGTAAAGAATAAAACATACAAACTATGTTGGCATTGGGGCAGAATTTCATATTGGAGCATCTCGTTATTATTACGTACAATTTGGGTCCTTGGTTTAATATTTTTAGTTGAAATGATGTTGCTAATACTTAAGAGAGCCGTAAACCACGACCTTTAACGGTCAACTGTCTAGGGAAGTGGAATTAGTTATAAATCATCATTCCTCCTCATCATCAAATGATGGTCAAAGATACACATGATATTTAATGTCTAATGATTTACAATTTTAGCAAAAATTATATTTATAATTACCTTCCTTTTACTAAAAATATCCAACTAGCTTTTTGTATGTACGACAGCTATGTTAGAATCTAACTTTGTATTATTTTTTTATTTTTTTTGGGATTCTTAGAACAAAGGTTCCACATGTAAAGCAACTATCTAAATATTTTATGCATTTGCTTTGTAATGCATAGATACTTTTGCAGTGAATAAGGACTAAATACATTTGGTGTGTAAAAGCAAAAGAATTTTTTAGTGAAAAAGCTTTGAAACATGTGGTTGAGTGGTTTGTTTGTATCATAACAAATTATATACAAAAGTAAAACCTCTCAAAAGGTTGCACGTAAGATCATGTGATCCCCTTTAATGGGTTATTTGAAAATCGAAGGCATAGAAATATTTATACAACTATGTTAATTAACACTTAATTAAATGATATAAAATTAAATATGTTTTTAGTTTGTGGGGCATAGAGTAGATGGTAAAAGGGTGTTTTGTTAAAGCACTGTGTGAAGTGAAAGCCACTAATTCAAAATTTTGGGGAAAAAATCTAACAATGCTAAGGGTTGGTATGGCCTAGGCCGGGTGTGATCCCTGAATGATTTTGATGGCTTAGATGCCCCTGAGTTGTGACTACTCAAGCCACAGGTTAGTTGTGCAATCATCTCAAGACTCACATAAACTATCAAATAAAAAATAAAAGAAATTAAGCATTGTTTTTGCTTGATAATACTTAATGATTTACTGCTTATGCTTGATGCATGCTTAAGAGTTACAACAAAGCTAGTAGCGTTTTGAGAGTCATTAAATTGATATGTTATTTCCCTAATAGTCTTTGGTTGCGAATGTTGTGCTTGTTGCGGTGAGGGAAATAATATAAAGGACTTCTTTGCAACAAATTGCATACATGATTAATGGCTTTAAGAGTACTTGTGGGAGATTGTTGGCATTTAAAACAGCGTAAGGTGCTCAAGTATGGATGGTTGATTGACCAACTTGGTTATTGTTAGTGTTTATGTTCGAGCATTACTACTACACTAAACAAGAGGAAGAGGGAAACAATGTAGTATGAGGAATATCACAACAACCAAAATGCTAGCAAGTTAAGCTAAGCCATGCTCAACAACATCATGCCACATCAAAAGAAGCTCAAGGAAAAACAAATCATAGGCTCAACAACTCACTTGCACAAGGTGCCAAACAAGATAAGGAACGTTCTTGCCAACAATAGATTCAATTCACAAATTGCTCTTGACCTAGACAAAGAAACAAATTCACTAACAATAGTTTTAGATTTTGATGCTAGCGAAGCAATTAAACTAGCATCAACAGTTAACTTTGTTAATCCAATTCATTATCCAATTCTTGTCCCTCAAATAGGATAAACTCCTTATCCACTTGATTCTCAAAGAAAATAGTATAAAATCCCTATTACAACAAAGTGATCTAAACCTAAACCTTACCACTTGTAACAAAAGCCTAGTAAGTCCCTTTCCATTTCACCACTTTTTTGGAGACTTGTCGGTGAGCCTAAGATCAAATATCCTATTAACATTCACTTTGCTAGCTCCTTTTCATTTTCTACTAGCTAATCTGGATAATTTTAGCATATTCCTAACGAGCAAAGATTGATCATTCTTTCTTAAAGTGAAATGTACCAAGATTAACCCTCATCAATTGATTACTCAATTCATGCATAATTATTGAAAGGTCACTATGGGAAAACATCCCTAACTAAAGACTTCACATCAGAGGTAACTACTTAGATAGAAAATGTAGTTCCCAACATTTTAAAGTGGACGCACGCCCTAAATAAACTTTAATCCTAGAACTGCATTTGGGTGCATAATACAATTTCTGCATCTAATTCATAATGCGTTGTATGTATCTTTTGTAAGCATCACTACTTTTCCTCGTTAACAAAGGTGGATATTTGAGTCCATAGGTTGTTCATATCACACAAAGTTTCAAAGTTTGATTTATTTTCATGCCCTTAGCTCATGTCAATTTCAAAACACTAGGGGGTTTATAATTGCACGGTTCTCATTACTAATGTATGTGGCATATGTAGAAGTCAATTTCAAAACACTAGGGGGTTTATAATTGCACGGTTCTCATTACTAATGTATGTGGCATATGTAGAAAAGCATGGATGTTGCAACTTCTTAAACTTAAAGACTTGGATGATTTTGTTGGTGTTATATTGATTTGTAAAGCAACTTTTACTTCACTAGGATAAATGATTGCATGATGTAATGAAAACAAAAAGATAGTTTATTCCTTTCCAAATAACAACTCCTTAAATTTAGAGTAATTTCGAGAGTAAAATGTGTTATGCCATGTGCGTTTATTTCTAACATTTTGAATGTTTATCCTTTCCAAATGACACATGTTACATGTTTTGGTATTTTGTATCAAAAGGGTGTGCTTGGGAAGAAGGTAGGTGGCATGGTGGCTCTTGCTTTAGATCTACTTGTGCTTGGATCTTAATGGAGGAATTTGACTTTGAAAATGTTTAAATAGTTTAAATGTTGGCAACCTTGAGTGATATACACAATGAAACTAGTGAACTTATGAAATGAAATATTTTTGTGATGAGGTGAAGAAAATATAATTCCATCCTAATATGTTGTTATCGAGTTTCCCTTTATGAAAGTGGGCTTAGCCATATAAATTCTCATTAATAAATAAAAAAGGAAATAGGAAGAGAGTTATCCTCTCAACACATTATATGGATTTATTTAATCTTTAAAACTCTCTCTTTTTCAATTATAACTCATAAGCTAGCACATTGTATCGCTTCTCTTCTTAATTCTTATAAAACATGTTAAGAAAAAAGAGCACTCAATGAATTTTTATGTGTTCCCAATATGTATGAAATATTTTGTAATTATTTTGAACGATTTTTGGACATATGGTTGACCTTGCCCACTTTTTTATAATTGGAGAAAAATTGGTAAGGTTTCTTCATTAATAAGCCATGTTAGATATTGAAATCCGATAAGCTCTACTTCAATTGAGTTTCAAATTTAGAATTCTTATTATTAATGTTGAATTCATTAATTACACACATATTCATAGGAGTACTAATTAATTTGAGTTGCGTTAGCATAGGATAAAAGAGTACGTTGAAGTCTTGTTAAATCCTTCTAAGTAACATTAAATTTGTTTGTTAGACTCATAATTCTCCTATCATTGGGATTTATGCAAGAAAGTGAATAACAATTTAGTCTTAAGATTTGAATGCCTCTTCTTCTGTTAAGCCCTATATAAGGCTCGTGTTAACCCAAAAACCCCTTATTAAGCCCTAGATATTGAATTATTAAATTTGTAGTGTTATATCACTATGTAGGATAGAAACCCTCATGGTCCAATTTTATTATAATTGTATCTTTTGTCTCCTATATATATACCAATGAGACCTAATCATAAGTGATGAGCTTCTTCATCGTGTAATTATACAGGCCTTAATTCACATCCTGGCTTAGTCAAACCAACTTTTCTCGCAAGTTATTACATGTTTCTTATTATATTTTGTTTATGAGATGAGTTAGATTTGGATATGATGCCTAGTGGACTAAATGCAGGATTGAAGGAGAAAATCAAGGAATTTTGGAAAATAATAAGGTTAAAACTCAAATGGGACAAGGGAGAGGGATTATAGGAGGTAAATCATCCGCATTTACTTCTCCCCCATTCGAATATTCCTCCATCCACCACACTGGCTCGGAGTGCAAGCAGCCAAGCCATGAGGATTAGAGGGCAGTCGAGCAAGTGAGAGACAAAGAGCTAGTTTATCTCGAGTTTGGGAGCCGAGCCTCCCTAATTTTAATGAATTCGTTGGGGAATTCAGTGGTATAAGTAGAAAGGCCTAGAGCCTCATTAGGATTAAAATTTTTGTTGAAAAATTGTAAGCTATTTTCAAGCTCCATACTTGTGAAAGTTTTATTGATGTAATTTCCTGTTTTGGTAATAAGAATGAGTTTTGTTTTGAGCCAGCACTGAGTTAACTCAAAGGGCTGAATGTTTTCCATTAGGGACCAACCCTAGCAGCCAAGGCTCCTCTTTCTTGTATTTGTATGTTTAGATTAGTCTCATAGCTTCATTGTTAATTTGCTTTTAAATGTGTTTTCATTGCAAGTAGTGTAGATTGGATTGGTTGTTTATTAGTTTGCTTCCATTTGTACCTTACTTCAGTAGCAGGTGTTGGTGTCCAGGTATGAAAAAATTATTCACCCTCTTTCCTACATTAACTTATCAATTCTGGTGCATATTCTTTTCAAGGTAACATGCAAGGTATATGTAGGGGCAAGGTTACAATCTGTCATCAACCAAGGGTTTTGCGATTACAAAATCAAAGCATTGTTGTAACAGGGATGAAAACTAAATTGTAGAACTTAAAAAGGCATTCACAGTAATCTAAATAAATCTGTAACAATAATCAAGAAATACACGCAGCAATGAACAACATACATAACAGGAAAACACGCAGCACCTGATCAGAAGAGTGGGCCCAGCTCTTTGATCAGGGCTGCGTTACTCACAACGAAGGATAGAACAACAAAAAGGGTTGTATTTTATTAATTTGAGAAATGTTGTTACAATATAGATCAGGGTCTGGCTAAACCTTCGTACAGGAATGACCTGTCTTTTATATAGTACAAAGGGAAATAACATCTCTCCCAGAACTTGAAAACTATATGCCCAAAGATATACATCATCTCAACACGGCACCAACGCCGAGAGAGCAAGACAAGAAATGATCTAAAACAGGTTGAGAACAACTGCAAATTGGTTATTCTATTTCTTCATGGTCAATCAGCTGCTATGAATTGTGGAACTGTTGCGATATGCCGTGAGGTCAATGTCTGTGCTCCAGAATCTGCGGTCATAACATGTTTTAGTGGTTCACATAGGAAAAACCCTCATGACTCTACTTCATTAATTAAATATTCCAAGAGATGAAGAAAGGGGAATTACCTCACAGTTTTAGCATAGTAAATATATGTGAATGAATACAAAAAGGATGAGAAAAGGGAGTGGAAATGTAGGAAAAAGATAGGCTGATTTGGTGCCCAACATCTCCCCCAACTAGCCTTCTGCATGCCCTGATGCAACTCGCCGCCTCCACAAGTCTGGATTGGATAGGCCATGGGCTTCATGAAGCCGAGTGAGATTGTATTCCTCAGCCATTTCTGTTCCTGGAACCTTAAACCCTTCTGAGAGAAGAACTTCCTTCCACCAATCATTTGGTACATTATATGTGGGGGTGTAATGCTCTGCTGGCAACCAAATGACAAGATACTGAAACTGAATTCCCATCCATTGGACCCCACATGTTTGTATGCATGCCACATACCTTGGCACTCTACTGAGTGCTCATGCAAAATTTGGTGCTCCAAACGGTTCTCTATTCCGGATAGACGTGGGTGACATCGTCCACCTTTTCTGGCAACTATCAAGGGTCTCATGTTGCAACGTGACTAATTGCTTGACACAGAGATGAATGCACCACTTTTGTGTCTTTAGCATCCGTTTTGTGTTCCCCGCAATTTCTAAAAAAGTGTTGTGCTTATTGTACATAGTCACTGACTGCTCGTGCTCTCCTTGATCTGAATTGGATCCTAGAACACTCTCTAAGTTTTCATGAACTCTTTATGCCAAAGTTTCAAAGTCTTATAAAGATCAAAGCTCATCAGAGATATCCTCGAAACAGTTGCAATTTGTGAACAGTGTGGAGCAACGAGGACCCTCAGTCAAGCACGCAGGCCGTCGGCCCATGGTAATGCGCACTGCCACAAATTATCAAAACCAGAGGTCAATTTAAGAAACGGGGGTCGATTAGTGACAAGTCGTTAATCGCATATCGTTGGGCAAACCCCTCAAAGAAGGAAAAGCCCTGAGCGCCTGGACCCGAAAAGTTATAAAATATAATGGATATCGCGCGATTCTGTCAGAGGCAGGGTCCCATAAAAACCAACAGAATATCAGAAGGGCTTCGAGCGGTAAGCGATTTCAACCAAGTCCCGCCCGATCCCACACAAGGAGTGCCACACGTCCAGCAGAAGAGAGAGAAAATTGCTCACATCGGATGGGTAAACATCATGTTACTTATCCGCCCGATATGGACGATGACTATTGGATCTAGAGGCTCTAGATCAATGGTGGAGATGTGTTCTGATGGGTGACCAGATTTGACGAAGTAAAAAGGTATATTTTTATAAGATTTGAAGTTTGACATGGACGATGCGTTGGCTGAAAGTCGTGTTTCATGGGCATTCTTAGAGTTAACAGAATAAATGGTCGTTTTGAGAACATCCAAGAGCACTGACACTCAGTTCGTTACGAAATAGGTGGCCACCTCCCTGTGAGGCGTTATACAGTGATGATTACATAGAATAGAGGGATTCAAATGGATAGAGGTAGGGAAACTAGAAAGTCGGGAAGCGGAAACGAACAGTTAGAAAGTAGATTGGCTTTAAAGCCACAAATTGATAGAGAAAGAGGCAAGTAAGTTAGACGCACAAAACTGAGAGCAGAGAGAAGAAGCCGAGTGGTGGGCTCCAGTATTGTAGCAATAATGCTGCAACTCCTGGGACTCCCTTCATTACTCTTATCAACCCGGTAGTTCGTAACAAACTTGGAAGTGACGGTGTTGTATGCACAAGTACTAGCTCTTGTCGCCGCTGTCACTTGGTCAGTTGGCACAAGTCCGCAAGGAGCTTAATCCAAATTCTATGAGCTCTGAGAAGAAGCTTTTTAACTGATGTATGAAAGCTAACGCAAGGAAGGCTAATCTACTTGCAGAAAGAAATTGGAAAGCTGAAAGGAAACACAAACCCTAGCAAACCCTAATTTTACCAGCTAGCCCTATTGTTGCAAGAAAGAGGATGCAACCTACTAAAAGAGATGTCATTGACTTCTAGGAAGGTAAAATGCATGTTTCTAAGCTACTTCTATAGTAACATCTGAAAAAAAACATCTTTTTGTATTTTTGAATAAGTTGTCAGAATGATCATGCATGTGCTTTGACTGTTTTGACTGTGCAGAGGTGGATTGGCGAGAGGAAATGCTTGAAAGAGGTTGGGAAGGTTAGAAGGGGGCCTAAGGGGTCCCTAGCACCCTTCCAAAGAGTTTCACCGAGTTTGGCTATCAAGAAACCGCTTCCGTGAGCTTCTACAGGAAGTCTGCAGGGGTTCTACAGGATGTTCTGTATTTTCTACAGGATGTTCAGAAATGGGATTTTGGAGGGTGGATGGAGAGAGAAAGGTGGAGAAGTGAGTATGGAGGTAGGATAAGGGTGTGAGGAGGTCCAGGACTTGGTGGATGGAGTTGAGGAGAGATGAGGATGGCTGGATTTGTTCAAGGAGGAGTGGAGCAATGTTGCACAAAAATATGGAAACTAGGTCAAGGTGTAGCAAATGTGAGGCAAGAATCAGAGTTAGGGGATGGAGCAGATGGGATTGATGGAGTACAGGTAGATGGAGAGGTGTTACAGGCACTCTGCAAGTTACTTCTCAAACTGAACAAATAATGACTTGGAAAACCAATGACATAGCTACTTCATTCTAATCTGGCCTAAGTAACAGCAAAGGAAATGAACAAAAGTTTATTTGCAATGAAATTACGTGAAATAGTTATGCAACCTAAGCAATCATGAATCTGAACGCTTAACCACAACTGGTATCAACTTCTGCAAATGAGAACCTAACACTAATGATTGCATGGTGAGGCAATGACAGTGTTTTTGTTGGCAGCAAGGTCACCTTTGTCCCAGCTCATGATCACACTGAGGGAGAGGTGAGATTAGAGGTCCTTGATGGCCTTTTTCTGAAGATTTTCCCTGTTAATAACCTATCAACTCAATCTGAACATAAAAAGCTTTTCTAATCATCAACAATGACCTAGGTAACCAGCAAGATTTTAATCTACTTAACAGAAATTATTTTGCAAAGACATGAAAAGCAAATAACAGTACATAAAGGAAGCCTTGGCACTTGGGTTGGGCCCAACCCCAAGAGCTACAGGCTCCTAAATAAAACTCAGAACTGATGCCAAGTAAAGCTTCTCTTCATTCCTAAAAAATAATCATGTCACAAGAAAGTTATACAGCAGTAGCTACGAAAATGAGCTGAGATAATGATAGCACAATAGTGCAAAACCCAACAGTTCCAAAAGTAAACTACGAAGGCTGAAGCCTTCCTATTTATGCCCTATGAGGGTCCCAGCAGGCCTCCTTAACTCAAGGGGCTCGGCTGTTCAAACTGCCTGTAAACAGTCACTCTTCACAAAGCTGCTCCGCTGCCTTTAGGATTTGTTTTGGTGGCTTGCTGAGCTCCGAGTATAGGGTGGAGATTTCGAGGAAGGGTCATTTAATGCAAGAGACAACCTTCCTATGAATCCTCACCCTTGCTTCCTCATGCTTGGCTATCACCTGGCTCATAATTGCTTGGCTTTGTTCCAAAATTTGTCAAAAAAAACCTGAAATAACCACGTATTAGCCTCCTTGGTAAAGTGACCACCCTTATTCATTCAAATAACATAAACATACTAAAAAACATGCATAATCTATGAAAAATGGTGGATTGATGAAGAACAGTAGGAAAAATGAGCCCAATATGTTACCCATTTTTGGGGCTCATCATCACCCCCCTGCTAAATGGGTTGCTCATCCTCTGAGCAACTAATCTAGCTCATCATATTGTATAGCTTTGACCGCCTCCCTCACATCCCAGGCCTCCGCGGTGATATCTTCTTCCCGGTCGTGAAATCCTGCTTTCCTTTCCATTTCCTCCCACTGTCTGTTTTCCTCCTCTTCCTTAACTCCTTCTAGCAATCCCAAAAGCAAGGGAGGACTGAATTTCAGGCTGATCCAATTGGCCTGCAGATTTTGCATCAACTATTTGTAGAGAGGTACCCTCGCCAAGGCCTCCCTCATCCTAGTGGGAGAGTGGTATTTTCTTATCTTCAAGCTATGAGGCAGTGTATTCTACCGCCTTGTGCAGGCATGAAGGCAATTATCCCCCAACAGTCTCTCCATGTCCTCAAAGTGGGCAATAGCTTGAGCCTGTTGCTCAATGTATTCTGGTAAATCCTGAGGGCTGTTGGCCAAGTGTTGGTGGGCAATTATCACTGCTGAGGGGTCATCTGGCTCTGCTCGGATCATTAGTGGCTCACTGAGTTCCCTGCTCATAATACTGCGGACCTCTGTTGCTCTTCTTTCCTCATGATTCATCCAAGAGGCCATGGCCATAAGTTGGACATCTCCTACCATAGTGTTGGGATCCCATGAATTCATGTTTGGAAGGGCTAAGTTGTACAAATAAAACTCTGCTAATTTAGCCCTGTCCTCTGAGGAGCTACTGTCACATAAAGCTACAAATTGATGATAATTTTGAAATGGAGTGATGCCCCTTTGGGCCAAGGTGTTAATCTGAAACTGCAACCACTGATCCTTAAGGTATAGGGCATATGATTTGGCAGGCTGCCTACAATACAGATCTTCCATCGCCCAGTTGGCCATGCAGGCCAGTTGGGCCTCCTTTTCTTGTACCTGTTGTTTCAGAGACTGTATCTCCTGGCCTGCTTGCAAGTCCTTCTCCTGTAGCTGTCTAGTTAGTGTCTCAATTTCAGCCTGCAACCCATCTCTTCTCTACTGTTCATTAGGGGTTTCTTTGTCTGCTGTGGGCTCCTCCTGTTGCTATTGTTCTCCCAAGATGTGATGCCTTTCTTCCTTATGCTGTCCCTGTAGCTGTAGCTGATGTTTAAGCAACTCGTTTTCTTCCTATAGCTTAGCCCGCTGGCTGCTTTCCACATGTTGTACCATAGCCAATTCCTTTCTCACCTCTTTGAGCTATTCCTCCAGGGGACCTATATCTACCACACCCTTGGACTTAGTGATCTTCATCCAAGTGTGGGTCCTCACTCTCTCTTCTTCTAGTGCAAGGAAAAGTGGCACTGCGAATTTTTGGGGAATGATCTTTTCGGCCTCTAACAAGTTATAGTAGGAGCCCAAGCTGGGTTGGGGGCTAGGTTCCACAATGTTCTCCACCTTTTATTCATCCTGTGGTGATTTAGCTACCTCTCCTTCCATTTCTTCAGTCTCCTTTAGCCTAGCCAGTGTTTCCTGTAGAACAGTCTCAACATCCTGTAGAGAGGTCTTTATGTCCAGCATTTTCATCCTTTCTCTCCAGGTGGATGTTTTCGGGCTTCCCCGTTCATAGGTGATGGATGCCTTTGAAGGTGACCTTTCCTTTTGTTTATCTGGGGTGTCCACAATCGTAATTGGCTCCTTTGACTGTGGCTGGGGTCTGCCAGTTTTTATTCGCATACTCCTTATGGCCTTAAAATACGTGGGAGGCTCCCTTTTTTGCTTCCCTTTTTGCTTTGGAGATGTGCTTAGGGCAGGCAGCACTACTGCCACCTCCCTGGCCAAAATATCAGGTGATTTCTCCCTTTGTTGCTCCATTTCCAAACTTCCTATAGAAAGTCCTGTGTCCACTATTTTCATGCTTCCCGTAGAAACAATTTTCATGCTTCCTGTAGAAACGGTTTCAACTGTTTCGGTCTACTTGGCTGGATGTGTCTTTCCTTTTAATTTCTGTGCGGTTGCCTTGGTTGTGCCCTCCTTTGTTTGGAATTTTTCAGTCCTCTCTGCTCTACTTTGGAATCGTTTCTCCCTTGGTGTTTGTGCCTTTGTTCCACCCACAGTTTTGGGCTCCGCAGCTTGGCCTTTCCCTCGTTTCTCTTCCTGTTCTTCCTGTGGTGGTCTGTCCTGTGTTTCTTTACCACTGGCTTTCTCTTCTACCTCAGTGTGTTCCCTTTCTTCACTGTTGGATGAAGTGAGTTCCTCGGCCAGAATTCGAATATCATCATCCTTGGACATGTTGCAGAAAATCTCCCAGGAGAGAGGGACAGTGTAGGTATGGAGGACATCTTCCACTAGAAGCTTGATAAGCCCATGATGGGCTAGCTGATCCGGTGTCCCTTCCTTCAATTTTGTGCCACACTCAATTAATGATTGTAGGAGGAAATAGGGGATGCTTAACTTCTGTTCTGGAGGTAAATCCATCCCATGTCTGAGTTCACTCAGCAACCGGAAGTGATAGCCATAGAAAATACTGAACTGCCCCTCACAGGTAATGTATTTCATGATCTGAAAGCTGACTTCACTCCAAAAAGGATGTAGGCTGGCTCTCCGGACCCCATTCTTGTCTTCTGCAAATTGTTCCTCTGGTAGGAAGAATTCTTTCTTGGCTTTTTGGCCCAATTCCCTCTCCTCTTTGCTCCAAGGTATCCCTAATGGCAAATCAGTAACTCGACTAATGAGTTGTGGGGTAAGCTTTAGGGTCAACCCTCTGAAATTCACAGTGGCCAGTATCTTTGATTTAGGCTACAGGGACATTAAGAACTCCTCTGTTATCTCATCGTCATGACCTTGAATTCTATCACAAAAGGTCATCCAATTGGCACGGGTGAAGAGGTTCACCACCTCGGGATGTTCATGCAATTTCCTGGAATCCGAGGGTTCCTTCCTGATAAACCCCCCTGGCATGGTGAGAGTGCTCTGTTTTGTGCTCTGAGCGGAGAGGACTTGCTATTTTATGGTTTCCTCCTTCAAACTTGAAGACAGTATCTCTCAGGTGTTTATGTTTAAACCTTGCACCAATTCCATGGTTCTAAAAACTCGACTATTCGTGTACAAAAGGAAGAATTGGGTTCCCCAAACAGAGTGCAGAGCTCAACTTTCCACTACCATCATACATATAACCATGTAAAATTCACATTTTTCCTACATAGGTCAGCCCTAATAGTGCTTTATCTTTTCTACAAGAAGAATTTTCTTAACAGGAACCGTGGAGGAAAACTTGGACGCAAAACCATCGAAGAAATTTCATGCAACCACAAGTAAACTACTATTTTTGACTCATAGGCAGACTTGTCTCTAACCCTCCAATTCAAGACAGCTCAATTCACCATGTTTTCGACATATACCATGCATTGGAAGGGTGTTTTCGAGCCTACCTCTCTTTGAAACTCCAATTTTGACGAAGAAAAGTCCAGACTTCTCCGCTCCGGAAGGCTACACTGTGTTTCCTGTAGAGCTTCTTCCTGTAGAATGCTTTGCCGGCTTCTGGAGGATGTTACGGCGCTTTTGAATGAGCTTGGGACGTGGGAGAATTTTGAAACAGGCCGAAAAGCTCGGGCTAACAGACTATGGAGGAGGAGGACGCGTACTTTGCTGAGAACGGTTGCAAATGTAAATGAACAATGGTTAACGCGAGTGTTCGGCCAACCATTTTGAATTACGGCGCAATTCATGGCAAGGGGGTGAGGTGGCCAGGCCGCTCCGTTAGCCAACATCACGACCATCATTCCTCTGCGTGTCTCTGACCGCCATTACCTTTCCTCTGCCATTAACCGCTGCCACCACTGCCAATCTCGTTGATTCTCCCCGACTGGACACTTCCCACGTGTCGGCTGCACGTCTTGTTGGCGAATTCGAATGTAACCGAGCTTGTTCGGATCCCACAAAGCCATTCGACTGACTGTGGGTGGCCAGTTGACTGGCCACCGAATTCGTTCAATCCGAACCATTTCACAAACATGCAGTTTTCGAAATATAGTCTATGCAATTTGACGAATAAGGTTAGACACTTACCTGTGTGGCCGTGGACGTGTTCTGCAAGCTTCAGGACTTGGAACAACTACTTCGCTCGCTGCTGCTTCGTGCACAGGTGTTGGAACTCCTTCTTTCATTGGTTGATGCTGTATGCACGGCTTTGGAACCCGATCCTTGGTTGGCAACGCTGCATGCACAGGTGGTGTTTGGTTTCAGCCATCGAGGATGTTTTCACATCTAGGAGGAGCCTTTTTACATGTTTCTTTTTGCTGGTTTCGGCTGCCCCTGCCTCTAGAGTATGTCTTCCAGAGGGATCAGCCGCTACAGGACTCCTGTAGGATGTCCTGTAGCTGCTTCTCCTCCTAGGATGCAGGATAAACGAGCAGGTTTGAGTTCATTGATGAAGATTCCAAATGGAGCTTGAACAGGTAGAGTGTGCGGGCCTTTGCTACTTGATTTGTCACTGGAAAATTTTCTGTCCATCTGAAGAAAACGAGATTTCTTGTATGACTGCAGGAACACATAACCAGGCGGTTGCAATGGCGGTGGAAAGAGATGAAACAGGTGATGGATGGAAGAGAGGGGTGGCTGCAGGCCTAACCAACAGACTCCAAGCTTCAAATCCCCTTCCAAAATCGAATTTGGCCTGCTCGAAGGCTCTATAGGATGTTTCCTATAGAAATATAGAACTTCCTGTAGAAAGCCCAAAACTTCCTGTAGGAGGTGGAATCTCGACCCGAATGTGATCAAATCCTAGGAAGAGTGAGTGGCCATGGAGGGAGTGTCTATAAGGATGTCCTGTAGCCTGGTACGGACCCTTGTCCTCGTTTTGCGCGACCTTCTTTATCTGTAATGCATTCCCTGCAACTTGCAATAATTTTACAGAGATTAGAGCTGTTTCTTTTTCTCTTTTTTTTTTTCTTTTTTTTTTAGAGACAGTTGGGCCACCTCCATGAGGTTTTCACCCCCACTATCTGTCCTGGGCGCCTCAGAGAGGTTTTCACCCAGAGATCTTTTTTTCTTTTCTTTATTTTCTGAGAGACAGCTAGGGCGCCTCCATGAGATTTTCACCCTCGCTGTCTGCCCTGGGTGCCTCAAAGAGGTTTTCACCCAAGGATATTTTTATTCCCCCCCCCTTTTTTTTTCTTTTTTATGATAAAGGTGTGGGTGGAATAGAGGCAGAGCCCTGCTCTACTACCAACACTAATTTTTCCAAAGTTTCAATGAACTCCTGCCTCGAAAGGGGTTTCTTGTAGATTTTCAATCGATGCCCATTGACAAGCATGGGGATGGCTTCTTCATCAATGGTTCTGATAAGGACTAAACCATTGTCATTGCATTTTTCCACTGTATATGGTCCTAACCATCTTGTCCTCAGCTTCCCTTTGAGATCCTTGTATCTTGAGTCATACATCAGCGCCCAATCTCCCGGCTGGAATTGCTTTTCACTAAGGTGCTGGTCATGCCATATCTTCCTCTGGAGTTGAACTACTTCTAAGTGGAGGAGGGCCTACATTCTGTGTTCATCTAATCCATTCAGCTGCAGTAATCTTTCACGTTGAGCATGGCTGAGATCTAGGTCCAGCTGAGCTGCCACCCTCAATGTTTTGTACTTGAACTCTATGGACAACAAAGCTTTCTTCCCTTAGACCAGCTCATAAGGTGTGAAACCTGTTGTAGTCTTCCAAGTGGTGTTGTAGGCCCAGGTGGCCTCAACCAGGCAATCTGCCCAATCCTTTCTGCTGCTGCTTACCACCTTAGTCAAAATTCCTTCCAATGCTCTATTAGTGACTTCCACCTGCCCATTTGCTTGTGGATGATATGGGGTGGAAGTCCTGTGCTTGATCTTGTGATGAGCGAGCAAGTCTTCAATCAGGTTAGACGTGAATTGGCTTCCTTGATCAGTGACTAACTCTCTTGGGTAGCCAAACTTGTAGATGATATTTTCCCTTAAAAACTCAGCCACCTTTTCTTCTGTCGCTGCTTTGATTACCTTTGTTTCTGCCCACTTTGTCAGATAGTCAGTGCACACAATGATGTAAGACCTTTGCTTTGAAGGAGGGTTGATAGGACCCACAAAATCCATGCCCCACTTCTCAAATGGCTCGAAGGTCACTTAAGGTTGGAGAGGCATTTCATCCCTTGGAGTCGGTTTCCCCATCCTCTAACATCGGTCACACTGGCTGATGTATCTTTTGGCATCTTGGTGAAGAGTAGGCCAATAGTAGCCTACCTGTAGAATTTTGAAGGCAGACCTTTTTGCTGCAAAGTGGCCTCCACAGGGCCCATCGTGACAGGTTAGGAGGATGTCAAAGACTTCCTCCTCCCTAACACAATGCCTCAAGATCTGATCTAGGCCAAGTTTGAACAGGTTGCCCCTGATCCAAGTGAATGGGGCACTCTTCCTCACAATTCTGCTCTTCTCCTTTGAGGATAGATGCGGAGGGAACTGTGGTGAGACCAAGTAATTTGCTATATCAGCAAACCATTGAGAGAGTACTGAGATAGCAAACAGATGTTCATCTAGCATTTGGTCGTCCACTGTCCCTTCTTCACCTGCAGGCAAATCCAATCTAGACAAGAAGTCAGCAACAACATTTTCCTTACCTAGCTTGTCGACAATATCAAATCAAATTGTTGCAACAAAAGTAACCATCTAATGATACGAGCATTGACATCAGGCTTATTCATTAAATATCTAATCGCAGCATGATCAGTGTGTACAAATGTTTGATAACCAGTGATGTATTGTCTGAACTTGTTTAGGGAATGGACTACAGCCAGGAATTCTTTCTCGGTTACAGTATAGTTCATTTCTGCCTTGGACAAGTTTTTGCCGACGAAGTATATGGCATATGGTAGTTTCTCCTCAACTTGTCCTAAGGCTGACCCTATGGCTTTATTCAAGGCATCAGTGTGGATGTGGAAAGGTAGGGCCCAGTTTGGACCTCTTAAGAGCGGGGCGGACACCAACTATCTTTCAACTCATCCAGAGCCCCTTGATAGTCTTCAGTCCATTTGAACTCAAAATCTTTTCCTAAGAGGCCAAACAATGGCGAGGCTAGCTTACTGAAATCTTTAATGAATCTTCTATAATATCCTGCTAAGCCTAGGAAGCTCTGAACATCTCTCACCTTTTGAAGAGGTGGGACCTTCTGGATGATAGCAATCTTGTTAGGATCCACCTGCAATCCTTGCTGGGAAATTGTATGACCTAGCACAGTCCCTTTAGTCATCAGGAATTCACATTTTTCGGGACTGAGGGACAGGTTCATCTCAATACACTTGGTTAATACTTTTCCAAGGTTAGTCAATGCTTCTCGAAAGTTGGACCCATAAAGAGTAAAGTCATTCATATAGATTTCTACCAAGTCGTGGACCAACTCAGAAAATATTCTCAATACTGCTCTCTGGAAAGCAGCAGGAGTGTTGCATAGCCCAAAGGGAAGGACTCGGTAGGCAAAGTTACCCCATGGACAAGTGAAGGTGGTTTTATCTTGGTCCTCTGGGCTGATTTGGATCTGATTATACTCGTTGAACCCATCTAGGAAAGAGAAGAACTTCTTCCCTGCCAGTCCATCCAACACTTGATCTATGAAAGCCAAAGGGAAATGGTCTTTCTTGGTGGCTTTGTTAAGTTCTCGGTAATCTACACAAATTCTCCACTTCCCGTTCTTCTTGGGCACCAGCACAAGAGGTGAGACCCACTCACTGTCGGAGATGGGGTAGATGAATCCTGCATCCAACAATTTTTGCAATTCTTCTTTGATAATGTCTTTAAGGGCTGGATTCATTCTCCTTTGAGGCTGTCTGACTGGTTTACAATCTTCTTTAATGTAAATGTGATGGGTACAGACTGAAGGGTGGACTCCTTTCATCTCCTTATAGCTCCAAGCGAAAGCATCCAGATGATTGTTTAGTAAGCTACACAGCTCCTTCTCCTGGGAGGGAGATAGGGAGGAGCTGATCTTTAAGGTTCTTTCGGGGCCAAATTCCACATTCTTAACTCTAGGAGAGGTCGGATCAGTCACACAGAGGTCCACTAAAGCACTGGCTTGGGTATCTTCCACCAACTCCTCTAAGGACAGTGCACTGGGAGGTGGATTTTGAATCAAATTCTCAATCAAGTCATCCTCGGTTTGAGGGCCTCCCCTGGTGGTTTCTACTATGCACAATGGTGCAGAGTAGACCTCATCCTCATCTCCCTCTTCCAACCAGAGTGGTAAGTCATGTTCTAGCAGAGGTTGGGCAGGAGGGTATAGGACTAGCTATTTGGACATAGGCCCATTCTTGATGGTCATGCTTCCAGCTCGACAACTGATGTAAGCATCCGTAGTGGCTAACCAGGGCCTTCCCAAAATGAGGGGGTATCCAATGAGCTTTTCCTTTGGCTGAAGGACTAAGAAGTCCGCAGGGTACTCCCAAGAGTCAACAGAGACCAAGACATCTTCCACAATCCCTTCGGGAGTCACGGTGGAGCGATCTGCTAACTGCAGGACTATCGAAGTCTTCCTTAAGGAACTCTGAAGGTTGAGTTTAAGCATGGTGTCCCTGGTCATCACATTAATGGCAACCCCTAGATAAATCAAGGTATGGTGGATTATGGTGCCATTGATGTGGACATCAACTACAGGACTCCCAGGGTCCAAATACTTTAGACAGATTACTTGCCCCAACATTAGATCGGACAGTTGTCCTATGACATTAATAGTCGAGGCATCTCTCTTTCGCCTGCCTGGGTGCCTGAAACACTTCTCCTTAATCAATTTGTTGTATATTGGTACATCTTTTATGGCCTGGAGAAGTGGTATTTTCACACACAACTGTTTAAGTTCTTCTAGAAGTTTAGTCTCCTCTGGGTTTGGTTGCGTGGTTACTGTTAGTCGCTCAGGAAAGGGTGGGACGGCTTTGGGTTCACTTTCCTATTTCTCTTCCTTGTCCTCCGGGGGAGGAGGTTGGCGATCTGGAAGGACCTTCCCAGATCGCAGGTTGATCTCCTGGATCTCCACAGCATAGGTAGGGCATGTTTTCTCCCCAGTGTATACCTTCTGGGCCTGTCTATTGTTGGGGTTAGGGTTCGGTTGAACAGGCATCTGGGGTTGTCTTGGATGAGCAGGAGGTAATGGTTGTGGTTGAGCCGGTGGTGGAGGCAGAATGGCATGAGGAGAGTTGTATTGGGGCCTCCACCCCGGTTGAGGTGCATTGCGCTGAGGTTGTGGCTGGACATGTGAGTGAAAGGAATGAGCAGTGGGTTGAGTATGGTATTGAGATGGATAAGACCATGGAGGAGGTGCGGAGCAGGAAGTATGAGCAGGGGGACCCCAAGAAGGTATGTGAGCAAATTGTTTGGGGCTATAATAAGCTTGGGATGTCCCTTGCATCCCCTGCTGGTAAGGTCTGGGCCCATGTGGCCTCCTTTGGTTGAGGAGGTAGAGAGGTTCAGTGGTTGCCTCAGTCCCTTGGTACATGGCTTTACATCCAGGTAAGGTTGGGCATTGATTTATGGGGTGGTCTTCCTCACAAACGAAACATACCTCTACTGAGTGCAATGGACACTCATTCTTAGGGTGCTTCCTCGTACATCTAGGACAAAAAATGGCCAAAGCCTTCTCAGCTTCTTCTTTTGTTGGATTCATAAAGTATCAAGTTGCATGGCAATGGTCTGTCTCACCTCACTTTTGAGGTCTTCCATCTGATTAGCAAACTCATGCTTGGAGAAGGCGGTACTAGCTGAAAGCAGATTCCCCCTACCTCTTTTTCGGGCTGCCCTAGAATGGTTTCTAAACACAGTATTTATGTCTTCATAAGGTAGCTGGTAGATGTCCCCTCCAGCTAGCAAATGGAGGGTATCTAGAAGGTCTTCAGGGACTCCTCGGAGCAGAACCAGCTTCAGAGATTCAGGGTCAAGTGTGCACCTGGCCCATTTATAGCTAAGTTGGAACCTTTCCTCGTAGTCTTCTAAGGACTCATCATTTCCCATGGTCATCCGGAAGATTTCTCCCTTTGTTTCCTTGGACCTACAGTAGTCTCGGTATTTGTTGTTAAAGGCTTGCCACATCTGAGCCCAAGTGGTGATATTGTTTCCAGGTAGCCCCATGAACCAGCGTAATGCTGCATCCTTGAGGTTAGAGGGAAAGAGTTTCAACTTTTGCTCGTCCTCTGCATAGTCATAAGTTTGACAAAGGACAACAAACTCAAACAGGAAGGTATCAGGGTCTTCAGTGGTCAATCCATGGAAATGAGGTAAGGCTGAGGGACTTATGTTTTTCATCTTCATGTCCCTGTTGGTCTCTCAGATGGGGGAGGTACCTTCTATTCTCTCATCATCTTCTCTACCATTTCTTTTTTTCAGCCATGGTCTCAAAAGGAATGTTTTCTTGCTCTTCTTTTGTTATAGGATCTTCGTATATCTCAGGAGGTTCACCTATAGGTTCTTCTGTGTCACTGCCACCAAAGAAGAGAGAAGGGTGACTCAGTGAAGTGGTGGGGGTGTTGGGTAGGAATTTTCTGGTATTATCTCTGTTCCTACGAGGCATGAAAAGATTTTTGGTTGCTTTTGATTTTTTCTGCTTGTACCTACAAAACTGAAACAGATGGAATTGCAACTAACTAAAATCTATCTTGCGGGAATGAAAACACGGAATTGAAATGAAATGTTGGGTCCCTATAATACTAGTGATTACCCCATTACTATTGTAGTTATACCCCTTATTTATATTGTTGTGCCCCTATTACCCCCATATTGTTATTTCTGTGCCCCATAGAATCCCTCTATTGTTATTTTTGTGGCTTTATATTATTATTGTTAGGTCGGCTGGATTATATTGTGACTCCTTAGACTCCTATATATAGAAAGGAGGTTTTGTCATTTGTATCATCCAAGAATTGTTCATTTATGTAATGTAAAGGAGGTTGCCCCCTCGAAGAGGCTGAATTCTAAGGCGTGGATCTATCTTTTCTATCTTTTTGTGAGCTGGTTTCATAACATTTGGTATCAGAGCTTTGGATTCTAGGGTTTCGCTGCTCCAAACAGGTCATCGTGGCATTTTCGCTATAACTTTTTTTCTGTGACGTTTCAGAAGTTGCAAAAAAAACCATTTGAGAAGAAATCGCGCTGAACCTTGGGTCCGAATTTCAGAGCTTTTCGCGCGATATTTGCGGAGATATGATCTGAGGAAGTTGGTCTTTTTGCAGACTCCTGAATTACATTCAAAACAGGTGACCTGGGGAAAATCGTCATAACTTTCTCTCTGGGGATCGGATTGAAATTTCGTAAGAAGGTACAGAAAGAGGACGGACTGTAGTTTCTTGTGGGTGTTTTTCAGATCCAAAGGTTGAAACAGTGACTCGTGGCACGTCGTACAAGTTCGCTCTACTGAACTAGTCTATAATCAAGTCACTGTGGGAGATTTCGCATAACTCTTCCTTGGAGAATCCAATTTGGGTCAGACTTGTGGCATTGGAAAGAGGACACAGAGAGCTACTACAGGTCACAATTTCAGAACTAGATGATTGGAAAGTACAGAGATACATCAGAGGCAATATCGAGCTCCTACAAAGTGAAAAAAGGTGTGTAGATTTTTTTAAATTTTTGCTTAAGCTTGGTTTGAAAATTTATTTTGAAGGAATTCAAAGGGCATAGTAGAGCATTATTATCGGTAACTGATGCCCGAGGAAAGAAAATGCAAACACCTAGTAAGGAACCTGAAAGCTCTAGCATGACTCATGAAGAAGAGGAAGAAATGCTACATGATATATCAAAATTACAAGAACAAGTGCAACAAATGTCACGCTCACAAAAGCTAACAGATGCTAAGATAAATGGCGTGGAAGCTAAGATGAATGGCATGGAAGCTAAGATGGACAATTTGAAGATAGATTTGAACACAAATTTGAAGACAGGCATGGCAGATTTGAAGACAGATTTGACTAATTTTCTACAAGAAATACTTACTAATGGTGAAAAGGTAGTAAAGGAAACTCATGATGAGAACAAAAGAAATGTTAATCATGATTCCATAGACGCTAATGTTGGATCGAAGAATCACCATATTCCAAAAATCGATATGAGGAAGTTTGATGGCAAGGATCCCGCCACATGGATATTACAGATGGAGCAATTCTTCGATCTCAATAATGTGCAAAACACACAAAAGGTACGTATGGCAACTTTATATTTGGAACCAAATCAGTTTGTATGGTATCAATGGCTTTGTTCTCGTAAACAATTTATCACTTGGGCAATTTTTACGGAAGAATTGATAGCACATTATGAGGATACAAAAAGCAACACTTTTTTTAGCCAATTGATAAGTCTCAAACAAAAGGGTTCAATAATGGAGCACATTGAGGAGTTCCAAAAATTGAACATAAGGGTAAAAGATATTCCAGAGGAGCATAGGATTGATGTGTTCATAGGGTCTTTAAAGGATAATATCCAACATGATGTGCGCCTTTGGGAACCTGATTCATTAGAGAAGGCATTCAGGTTAGCAAGAAAAATGGAAAGCAAAATTATGGCAACTAGGAAGCATACCATTCACAACTATAAAGACGGAAGTGTTGTTGCCCATAGTCTTCCACAACCTACAAGGTTGACACCACAACAATTGGAAGAAAAAAGAGCAAAAGGGCTTTGTTACAATTGTGATAGCAAATACACAAAAGGTCATAAGTGTGCTGAGAAGAAATTATTCTACATAGATTGTGAAGAGGAAGAAGAAAAGGAGCAAGAAAGGTCAAAAGAAGAGGATATATTCCAGGAACAAAGCCTAGATGAAGAACAAATAAATCCGACCATATCTTGTAATGCATTGGCGGGAATTACCACTCCTCAAACCATCAAGATAGAAGGACAAATCAAGAAGAAAAAGGTAATAGTGTTGATTGATTCAGGAAGCACCCACAATTTTATTCATTGTAGGGTAGCAAAAGAATTGAATTGCTTCCTATATCCAGCACCAGAGTGTCAAGTGATGATTGCAAATGGAGGAACAATAAATTGTTCTGGAAAGTGCCATAATATCAAGCTATCCATGGGAGAATATGTATTGACTAGCCCAATGCTTTCCATTCCAATGGGAGGTGCTGATGTTGTACTAGGAGTCCAATGGCTACAATCCTTGGGTACAATAGCTTTTAATTTTCAAGAACTTTTCATGAAATTTTCTGTGGAAGGAAAGGAAGTTGAATTAAGGGGTATTGCAGGGAAACCAGGAAAGATAATCAGCTCTAATGGCATGACAAAGCTTCTAAAAAAGGAGCAAAGAGGTGTAATTGCACAATTATGTTCGCTAGATGTTTCCACATTGGAATCATCTATTTCTCCAGATCTCCAAAAAGTCTTGGACAATCATTCCAAGGTATTTGAGACTCCCAAAGGTCTCCCACCTATGCGTGATCATGATCATGCTATTCATCTGATTCCAGGAAGTGTTCCTCCAAACATCAGGCCGTACAGATATCCCTATGTCCAAAAAAGTGAAATTGAACGTATGGTTGCAGAAATGCTAGAGGCTGGTATAATTCAACCGAGTCAAAGTTCTTTCTCAGCTCCAGTAGTATTGGTGCACAAGAAGGATGGATCATGGCGCATGTGTCCAGATTATAGGGAGCTCAACAAGCTCACTATTAAAGATAAGTTCCCCATTCCTGTCATTGATGAATTACTGGATGAATTGCATGGATCAATTTACTTCACCAAGTTGGATCTTCGTTCGGGATATCATCAAATCAGAATGAAGATTGAAGACATTCCAAAAACAGCATTTAGAACTCATGAGGGTCATTATGAATTTTTGGTCATGCCTTTTGGCCTTACCAATGCACCTTCAACATTTCAAGGTTTGATGAATTCAATTTTCAAACCATTCCTTAGAAAATTTGTGTTAGTATTTTTTGATGATATACTAATCTACAGCAAGTCTTGGAAGGATCATGTTGAACATGTTGACAAGGTGCTACAACTATTGGAGGAGAAACAATTATATGCAAAAAGATCCAAATGTTTCTTTGGAGTCCAGGAGGTGGAATATTTGGGTCATATTGTATCTCATGAAGGAGTTAAGGTAGACCCTAGCAAAATTAAAGCCATTAAGGAATGGAAAATCCCCACATCCATAAAGCATCTGCGAGGATTTCTTGGGTTGACAGGGTATTATCGCAAGTTTGTTAAGAATTATGGGAGAATAGCAGCACCTCTAACAACATTATTGAAGAAAGATTCATTTTCATGGACTCCGGAAGCAACAAAGGCCTTTGAACATCTTAAAGAGGCAATGTGCCAAGCACCGGTCTTAGCTACACCGGACTTCACAAAAACCTTTATTGTGGAATGTGATGCTTCAGGAAATGGAATTGGTGCTGTTCTAATGCAAGATGAAAGACCCATTGCTTTTGAAAGTCGTCCAATCAAGGGAAAGTTTTTAAGCAAAGCTATTTATGAGAAGGAAATGTTGGCAATACTCCATGCACTTAAGAAATGGCGACCCTACCTAATGGGAAGACACTTCAAGGTAAAAACGGATCATGATAGCCTTAAATACTTTTTAGAACAAAGATTATCCTCTGAAGAGCAACAAAAGTGGGTCACAAAGATGTTGGGTTATGACTTTGAAATCATCTACAAAAAAGGGAAGCAAAATGTGGTGGCAGATGCACTCTCAAGAAAGGATGAGGATGTGGAAGCATTGTTGTGTGCCATTTCTATTATCCAACCAGATTGGATAAACGAAGCAAAGGAGGAATGGAAGAATGACGAAGAAGTGTGGGCACTTATTCGAAAGCTACAACAAGATTCCAGTACTTCTGATACATTTAGCTGGCAAAATGATTCGTTATGGTACAAAGATCGCTTATACCTCTGTAAGAATTCCCAGCTAAAACAAAAGATTCTTATGGAATTGCACACTTCTCCCTTAGGAGGGCACTCAGGATTTTTAAAAACTTACCACAGGGTTAAGAAGGAATTTTTTTGGGATGGCCTTAAATCAGATATTCAAAAGTTTGTGGCGGAATGTTTGGTTTGCCAACAAAATAAAGTTGAAACAATTAAGACACCGGGTCTATTACAACCTTTATCCATTCCAAGCCAACGTTGGGAGGAGGTTTCAATGGATTTTATCACAGGTTTACCCAAGTCTGAGGGAAAGAGTGTCATCATGGTGGTAGTTGACAGACTTACCAAGTATGCACACTTTTGTGCATTATCACATCCATTTAAAGCCAGTACAGTTTCTACTGCATTTATGGAAACAGTTCAAAAGCTACATGGAAACCCAAAGATTATTGTAAGTGACAGAGATCCCATTTTCACTGGAAATTTTTGGACAGAATTATTTTCTTGTCTTGGTACTCAGTTAGCTCATAGCTCATCTTATCATCCTCAATCTGATGGGCAAACTGAGATAGTAAACAAATGTTTGGAAGGATATCTTCGTTGCTTTGTATCTGATAAACAGACACAATGGGTCAAATGGTTGCCTCTGGCTGAATGGTGGTATAACACTTCCTTCCATACAGCAACAAAAATGACCCCATTTATGGCACTTTATGGGTATCAACCACCATCCATCACATCATATTTAAGAGAAAATTCTAAGGTTCAGGCAGTGGAACATCACATCGAACATCAACAACAAGTCCTCCAACTCTTAAAGGATAACCTCGTGTTGGCACAAAATAGAATGAAACAACAGGCAGATCAACATCGCAGTGAAAGAAGTTTTGATGTAGGTGATTGGGTATTCCTACGGCTACAACCATATAAGCAAATGTCCCTAAAGCAAGCTAAGAAGGATAATAAATTATCACCAAAGTATTATGGTCCGTACAAGGTGTTGCAAAAGATTGGTACTATGGCATACAAATTGGAGCTTCCTGCAGCTTCTCGATTGCACCCAGTTTTCCATGTTTCATGTTTAAAGAAGGTTATAGGTGACAAGCTCCCAGTTCAAACAATATTGCCAGAACTTGACGAGGAAGGAAAAATTATATTGGAACCGGAAGCAGTCACAGAAACAAGAACTCGACAGCTACGAAATCGATCAATTTCAGAGTATCTTATCAAGTGGAAGAACTTATCCGCTGAAGATTCCACATGGGAGGATGAGAATTTTATGCAGAAGTATCCAGAACTACTCAAGCGTTGAGGACAACACTTTTTTGAAGGAGAGGGGCATGTTGGGTCCCTATAATACTAGTGATTACCCCATTACTATTGTAGTTATACCCCTTATTTATATTGTTGTGCCCCTATTACCCCCATATTGTTATTTTTGTGCCCCATAGAATCCCTCTATTGTTATTTTTGTGGCTTTATATTATTATTGTTAGGTCGGCTGGATTATATTGTGACTCCTTAGACTCCTATATATAGAAAGGAGGTTTTGTCATTTGTATCATCCAAGAATTGTTCATTTATGTAATGTAAAGGAGGTTGCCCCCTCGAAGAGGCTGAATTCTAAGGCGTGGATCTCTCTTTTCTATCTTTTTGTGAACTGGTTTCATAACATGAAAGCAGGAAAGGACTAATCTATTTTGCTGAAATCAAATTGCAAGAATGAAATGCTAGACTATGCTTGCGGAATTGAAATGCTATTCTACGCTTGCAAAATTGAAATGCTATTCTATGCTTGTAGAATTGAAATTGTGGAATTGAAAGGCTAATCTATGAAAGCAGGAAACGTCTAATCTACTTTTTCAGAAATAAAATTTCAGAATGAAACTGAAATAAACTACTTAGCAGGAGGTTGGAGTAGAAAAATAGAAGAAAAGCAGCAATCACAAATACTCTGACGCTTCCCCGGCAACAGTGCCAAAAAGATGGTGGGCTCCAGTATTGCAGCAATAATGCTGCAACTCCTGGGACTCCCTTCTTTACTCTTATCAACCCAGTAGTTCGTAACAAACTTGCAAGCGATGATGTTGTATGCACAAGTACTAGCTCTTGCCGCAGCTGTCACTTGGTCAGCTAGCACAAGTTCGCTAGGAGCTTAAGTCAACTTCTATGAGCTCTGAGAAGAAGCTTTTTAACTGATGGATGAAAGCTAACTCAAAGAAGGCTAATCTACTTGCAGAAAGAAACTGGAAAGCTGAAAGGAAACACAAACCCTAGCAAACCCTAATTTTACCAGCTAGCCCTACTGTTGCAAGAAAGAAGATGCAACCTACTTGAAGAGATTCCATTGACTTCTAGGAAGGTAAAATGCATGTGTTTAAGCTACTTCTATAGTAACATCTGAAAAAAAAAACATCTTTTTGTATTTTTGAATAAGTTTTCAGAATGATCATGCATGTGCTTTGACTGTTTTGACTGTGCAGAGGTGGATTAGCGAGAGGAAATGCTTGCAAGAGGTTGGGAAGGTTAGAAGGGGGCCTAAGGGGTCCCTAGCACCCTTCCAGAGAGTTTCACCGAGTTTGGCTATCAACAAACCGCTTCCGTGAACTTCTACAGGAAGTCTGCAGGGGTTCTACAGGATGTTCTGTATTTTCTACAGGATGTTCAGAAATGGGATTTTGGAGGGTGGATGGAGAGAGAAAGGTGGAGAAGTGAGTATGGAGGTAGGATAAGGGTGTGAGGAGGTCCAAGACTTGGTGGATGGAGCTGAGGAGAGATGAGGATGGCTGGATTTGTTCAAGGGGGAGTGGAGCAATGTTGCACAAAAATATGGAAACTAGATCAAGGTGTAGCAAATGTGAGGCAAGAATCAGAGTTAGGGGATGGAGCAGATGGAATTGATGGAGTACGGGTAGATGGAGAGGTGTTACAGGTGCTCTGCAAGTTACTTCTCAAACTAGACAAATAATGACTTGGAAAACCAATGACCTAGCTACTTTATTCTAATCTGACCTAAGTAACAGCAAAGGAAATGAACAGAAGTTTATTTGCAATGAAATCACATGAAATACTTATGCAACCTCAGAAATCATGAATCTGAATGCTTAACCACAACTGGTATCAACTTTTGCAAATGAGAATCTAACACTAATGATTGCATGGTGAGGCAATGACAGTGTTTTTGTTGGCAGCAAGGTCACCTTTGTCCCAGCTCATGATCCCACTAAGGGAGAGGTGAGATCAGAGCTCCTTGATGGCCTTTTTCTTAAGATTTTCCCTGTTAATAACCTATCAACTCAATATGAACATAAAAATCTTTTCTAATCATCAACAATGACCTAGGTAACCAATAAGATTTTAATCTACTTAACAGAAATTACTTTGCAAAGACATGAAAAGAAAATAATAGTACATAAAGGAAGCCTTGGCACTTGGGTTGGGCCCAACCCCAAGAGCTACAGGCGCTGAAAGAAAACTCAGAACTAATGCCAAGTAAAGCTGCTCTTCATTCCTCAAAAATAATCATGTCACAAGAAAGTTATACAACAGTAGCTATGAAAATGAGCTGAGATAATGATAACACTATAGTGCAAAACCCAACAGTTCCAAAAGTAAACTACGAAGGCTGAAGCCTTCCTATTTATGCCCTACGAGGGTCCTAGCAGCCCTCCTTAACTCAAGGGGCTCGACTGTTCAAACTGCCAGTAAACAATCACTCTTCACAAAGTTGCTTGGCTGCCTTTAGGATTCGTTTTGGTGGCCTGCTGAGCTCCGAGTTGAGGGTGAAGATTTCGAGGAAGGGACATTTAATGCAAGAGACAACCTTTCTATGAATCCTCACCCTTGATTCCTCATGCTTGGCTGTCACCTAGCTCATGATTGCTTGGCTTTGTTCCAAAATTTGTCCAAAAAAACCTGAAATAACCACGTATTAGCCTCCTTGGTAAAGTGAACACCCTTATTCATTCAAATAACATAAAAATACTCAAAAAACATGCATAATCTATGAAAAATGGTGGATTGATGAAGAAAAGTAGGAAAAATGAGCCCAATAAGTTACCCATTTTTGGGGCTCATCACCGAGCTGACCTACAGAAGCAAATAGGCAGTGTCGAGCCAGAAAGAGCCAGAGAGAGTCAGAGAGTCTGTGTACTCTAGAGAAGGCTTGAGAGGTTCAGGTGAACTCCTCTATATATCCCTGTCATGTATGAGTCTCAGATTGGGCTCATACTACTTTGACCAATAGAGGTCGAGTTTCAGTAAGTAGAGTCTGTGTACAACAGAGACTTGGGGGATCCAAGTACAGTCTTGCTGATTTATATCTGCAGTGTGAGACTCAAATTGAGCTCATTGTTGTAAAAACTCTGCTTTTGAAAACATAATAGAGAGGTCGCCACTGAAGGCTAGACCAGGAGACGTAGCCCAGGAGTATTGGGTGAATTCCTTATTAAACTTGTTGTGTTTACATGTTTGCCTATTATGTTTTCTCTAACTTCTTCAGTGTCTGTGTATTTCACAATCTTATCGATCCATTGCATAAAATAACATAGCCACATCTAGGCACATGAGTCCGTAATACCTTAATTGTTTGTCTTAGATCAATATCAGATCAAGTGGTATCAGAGCTCTAGGTTACTAAGGTTAGACAAGCTTGTGCTAGATTTTTGTTGAATGATAACTAGATCAAAGCTTAAATTAGGAGAAGGAGAGTTGGTTGAAGCTAATCTAAAAATTTTAAGAGTCTACCATAAGAGGAAAATGTCAGAAGAAAGTCCCTTAGAATCAAACTCCCAATTCATGGATAGTTTCATGACCATGAGAGCCATGGTAGAGGAAATGTATAGAGAATTTAAGAAAGGTAGAGATGAAGATTCATCAAACTCCAAACAAGATAAAGGAGTAGAAGAATCTCTCCTCCATGACCATTCTAAGGGCAAATGGAATGAAGAAAAGTTTCCCACACCTCCTAATAGCCCTGAAAATAAAAAGAAAATATCTTTGATTAGATTAGATGTTAAATTTGATTTGTCGATATATGATGGAGAGTTGAATGCAAAGAAGCTGGATAATTGGATTAGACAAAATGATGTATATTGCAAGGTGCAGAGCATTGATTCAGACAAGAGTAAGATTCATCTAGCCAGCCTACGCCTTGGAGGCACTACCTTGGTATGGTGGGAAGGCAAGACACAAGCTGACATGAAGAAGCATGGTAAAATTTTTTCTGTCTGGAGTGAATTTGTTTCTGCAATTAAAAACAATACTATCCACTAGCTTATATGCAGCAAGCCATGATGATTTTGAAAACTCTTCGACAATTAAAGGGGCAAAGTGTGCAAGGCTACACCCAAGAATTTAGGAAAAGATCTTTGATTCTAGGAATTTCTTTAGACTCACCTGAAACTTTGCTGAAGTATATAGGTGGTCTACACAACTATTTAAAGCACACCATTCTCATGTTTAATCCCACTAGCATAGATGAGGTATCTGTTCAGGCTACACATCTAGAGGCTAGTAAATTTGTAATAGTATATCTGGATGATATATTAGTTTACAGCAGATCTAAAGAGGAGCATATGTGACATCTGAATTATGTCTTACAGAAGCTACAACAAGAAAAGTTACTCCTAAATTTAAAGAAATGTTCATTCATGAAGGAAGAGTTGGTATATTTGGGCTTTGTTGTTTCTACTGATGGTGTTATCACTGAAAATTCTGTTGCTAAAAATTTTTAGCCTAGCTTAAAGACAGGGTGTTTTCGCAGGCCTGAATTCTTTTTTAGCATTTTCGCAGCGCTACCTGTTTAGGTGATTTCGTAGCGTGCTACGAAATTGGGGATTTGCTCGAGTTTTCAGTAGAAGGTTCATGTACTAAATTTTGATGATAAGGTTCCTGCCTGAATGGTGCTTACTACTATTGACACTGCAGTGTTTAGAGCAACACCAGAGCCTTTTTGGTCCATCACAAACAGTTGTTCAGCTGCAGCTCATTAGGATTAATCTTCAAGAGGAAACATGTTTAATAATTACTCCTTTTGTGGCTGAGGGCATTATGGTAAATGTCATAATATGGGTGCTTGCAAAGAGACGGTTGACAGTTGTACAAGCAAAAGTTGCGGTGGTTATGAGGTGGACATAATGCACTTTCAATTGGAACCACAATTCCAGGTCGTTTGTCTGGCACCAACATAAGAGATAATACAAATGGCGCTGGAGGCTATAGGTTTGCCCATTTGGTTGATCTATATGCATCCACATAGTCAGTATCTTGTTGGAAAGAATCCAGCCCTGATTGAAGGCTAAAGTCTGTTATGGCCCTGAAAACTACGACTCAGAAATAGATGTTGGAAGGTCAAATCACAAAGTTTGATTTTTGTAATGGTTACGGCAGAAGAAATTCGAGTCCAATTAACTGCGTTCTCCGGCTCATGCTCGGATTGCAGACTTCGTAGATTGGCAAGGATCTAAGAACAGTCAGCGATGGGAGTCCTAGTGCAAAGACTAAGAGGAATCGAGAGCGGATTGTCGTCAAGCAATCTTAAAGGATGTCTGCTTGCCCTTGTATCCAGTGCTTTCAGAGGGGCAAGCTTTATAATTAAGAAGGAAGGCCTGAAACGTGCTGGAGCAACGAGAGCTCAAAGCTGGACTCCATCCTTTATAGCACCGATTTGTTTTCTGATACTTTCGTCGACAATCTAGAGTTAGATTACAAGCGTCATATGAGTGGAAAGGGAAATGGTTTGCTTATATACAAGTTTTATGCTGTGGTTGTGCGCGTCGACAACATTGGAGGACGACTTTTTTATTGTTTTGTACAACATGCTTAAGGACAAACAAGAAGTTTCGGCCCAGACAATTTGAGTATCATCCATCTGATGCTAGTTTGATGGTCTTCGGGACTTTGGATGGGGAAGTGGTTGTGATCAACCATGAAAGTGGTAAAATTGTCGGACATGTTCAGTCAGTTGGAGCAAATCATAGTATTCTTGGTCTCTGTTGGTTCAACAAGGACCCTTCCAAGCTTATTGCTGGCTCTGACAATGGCACATTACAACTGTATGATGTGAACCGAATGCGCTCAACTGTTCTTCCTTCCAGATATGGTGCAGGCAGCAGCAGTAGAAACCCTGCCACTTACACATATGAAGAGTTTGAGAAATTAACATCTGTCTATATTAATGAAACAGATAATTATTTCCTCGCTAGTGGATATTCAAAACATGTTGCTCTGTATGATGTGTGCAGTAGAAAACGGTTACAAGTTTTCGAAGATCTCCACCGTGAACATATAAATGTGGTAAAGTTTGCTCATCATTCCCCATACTTGTTTGCGACTTCATCTTTTGATCAGGAAGTCAAAACTTGGGACTTACGACAAAAGCCTACACATCCTTTGTATACAACGACCAGCTTAAGAGGGAATGTGATGGTGTGCTTTTCTCGTGATGATCATTATATCCTTTCCTCAACTGTGGATAACGAGGTCAAGCAACACTTAGCTGTGGATGGAAGGCTACATATGAAATTTGACATTACTCCTACAGGAAGTGTTCAGAACTATACTCGGTCATATTATATGAATGGGAGGGATTATATTATTAGTGGGAGTTGTGAGAAAAAAGTTGTTCATATATGCTGTGCTCAGACATGTTCTTGGCAAAGGTGGCCATGAATTGAGTAAGAGCACAGGAAATGCTAGTGGCAGACTTGCTTGCGGTGTTGTCGGTCTTCAAGGATGAATATGAGCAGTTGGTTATTTATAGGCTAGTTCAAATGGTGAACCGTGAAGCCTAGCAAACAACAACTATTCAATTTTGTGAGCAGTTTAGAGGAAGACTGTGTTTTTTAAGTCACACAGCAGTTTCGTAGCGCGCTACGAAACTGCTGTAGATGACTGTTTTATGAGAAAAAATGAAATTGATGCTGAGGTCAGCTAATTTTGAATGAAATGTTTCAAGAGCATAAAGGTGACTATTCAAAACTATCCTAGTTGTTCAGAAGATGACAGATGTGCATTGCAAAAAGGTGAAATGTTTTGTTTCCAGCTAAAGTCTCGTTAAAGGTACTTTATGACCGAATTATTAGGGTTTTGGTTTTAGTCTTCGGTGATCCGGTTTGTACACCTGTTCAGCTCATAAGGCTTCCAGCTCATTTGAAAGGTGTGGTGATATGCGTTGTTTGGGAAGAATTAAAGAGCAGAGGACATGTTTTTAAAGTGATGAAGAGTGATGGGAGACAGAGGCCGTGAAAACAGAGCACCTTCCTTGGTTAATTAATGAAGCCATCTACGTGACTGGAATCCAAGGCCAGCTCATTCAGTGTGTTCTCCTTCAAGATACCTCAACCGAAACAGAAAGAGGACATGTGGCAGCATTCACAAAAGCATCATGCATACGAGGAGATAGAGTTAGAATGTCAATGTGATTAGGACTCTATGTATTTACAGCGCAATACCTTTTGTATTTAATAAGTTTGTTTAAAATAGATAAGGATAGTTAATAGGAACCTTCGAGCTCCCCTCATGCTGGAGGAGGAGACTCAAGGTAGTTTTAGTTTGGTTTTCCTATATATAGGAGAAACTCTGATGTAAATGTTGTTGGGAGATTTATGAAAAAACAGAGTTTCATTTTGGCTGATGTAAAAGACTTATTACAATAATAGAAAAACAGCTGTTGTTTCTTCTCAAGATTCTCAATAGATCATATTGTTCAAATGTATGGTGGTTTATTCTCTTAGTGTTCTTTTTACAGTATTGTTACAACATAATCACTCAGAATTCATGTTTAATGCTCTGACTTCTTGTATGCTTGGCAATCTGTGGTTTATGTAAAGTATGTTTGAACATCTGATGTAAAGAGCCTTGACTTCCATGAAAAGACAGTGCTTTTGTTTACTGAAATGGGTGAGACTCCATAAGCCCAATGAAGACTAATTTGATATTTGTCCAACCATCTTATTTTTCATGTGTTGTTTAAAAGAGTTAGCCATCTTTTCTTGCCCTTAATGCATATCAAAAATCTGTGAGAGAGCCCTCTCTGACTAAGGAGGCTAAACCTTAGTCTAAAGCCTGGTCTGAAACAGTTTCATGAGATCTTGCTAAGTAGCAGCCCTTAGTACACGATTTTGTGATAACATTTTGGTGCGTCTGCCGGGAGCCTGAAGTCTATTCATTCCCGAAATCAATGGTTGAACTTCTGAAGGTAGCAGGAGCTCAGACATCAATTTGAGGCTGCAAAACTACCTTGGCGACTCCACACAGCAAATAACAAATTAGAAGGTGACTCCACTGCTAGAAGATCAGTAGCTTGATGAAGTCTCAAGATGGATTCTACTGCAAGAATGAATGCCAGGTATGCTCCTATGGATCGGTCTCATATCCCTGGTTTTCCAAATCCTATGCCAAAGGTTGATTGGTTAGATGATCTTCCAATATTCAAAGATGAAAAGAAGGACAATGCTGCTCTTCATTTGGTTAGGTTTCATATGCATGTACGCAGTCTTAAGGTTCACTTTCCTGAGGATTGTCTCATGAGGATGTTTATGGCCACTTTAGAAGGAAAAGCATGGTCTTGGTATAAAAGTCTGGAAAATGGTTCAATCTATTCGCTTGCTAGTTTTCATGATGTGTTCTGTGAAATGTATAAAGAATGTTATCCTTCTTTGTTGTTGCTCAAAGATTGCTGTGGGCATTCTTTAAATCTTATTCAGTACTTGGAGGATTGTTATGGTGATGATGAATTTATGGATGAAGAAATTTTAGAGGCTCTCCATAACAATGCATTCCAGCACCAAGGAGAGGGTATAACATCTCATGAAACGCAGCATGAGGAGCAGCAGGGGTTTAGTTATGAAACCCATGTTTCATCCTTTGATATTGATGTAGAGATGCAGCAGATTGGTCCGGCTTTAGATCATGATGAAGATGAAATTGATTGCACCCAGCAAGAAGAAATATTGGAGGAAATTTTCTATGACCCTCAGGCAGAGGAAAAGCTTGCTCAATTTTGTAATTCCTTGTAGCAGCTTACTTCAAATAATGATCATAGTAGTGAGGAAAATTACATTGTTTGTGAGCATCATTCAGAAAGGCAGTTGGATGGCATATCAAATGAATTTGGTGTGGCTGAAGATAAGTTCTCTAAAGATACAGAAAGTTTTGAGAATCAGCGAACTAACCATGTGTTTTTTGACCCTATAGCTGAATACATGGAAAAGATTTGCTGTTCAGGCGGCTTCCAGTTATATTTTCATGTTGAAGAACAGTTACACCTCATGCTGCCTCGGTTACTTCAGTATCTGGCTTATTTTTGTTTCAAGCACAGCCAAAGGACTCAAATGTTAGATAAAACAGAGGATTGGCTGCATTGGAAATTTCACATTGATTGAGCTGAAGAAGTTGAAATGGTTAGGGTAGGTAGGTAGAGGTAAATGCAAATAAGCTCAAGGTTAACTGAGCATTTTTTTTTCAGTAGATGTAGCTTTCTTTCTCCTACAGTTATGCTTGTCAAGAAAATTTCTGTCACAAATGGATAAGGCACTGG
Source organism: Pinus tabuliformis (assembly GCA_031772625.1). Taxonomy (NCBI): domain Eukaryota; kingdom Viridiplantae; phylum Streptophyta; class Pinopsida; order Pinales; family Pinaceae; genus Pinus; species Pinus tabuliformis. The sequence goes on from CM062811.1 coordinate 748,852,683, forward strand.
AGCTGCATGTTCTTAGTGCACCACAAGGGCACACTATCCCAAGTGGAGCCACTGTTATCACTGAAAATTCTGTTGCTAAAAATTTTTAGCCTAGCTTAAAGACAGGGTGTTTTCGCAGCGCCTGAATTCTTTTTTAGCATTTTCGCAGCGCTACCTGTTTAGGTGATTTCGTAGCGTGCTACGAAATTGGGGATTTGCTCGAGTTTTCAGCAGAAGGTTCATGTACTAAATTTTGATGATAAGGTTCCTGCCTGAATGGTGCTTACTACTATTGACACTGCAGTGTTTAGAGCAACAACAGAGCCTTTTTGGTCCATCACAAACAGTTGTTCAGCTGCAGCTCATTAGGATTAATCTTCAAGAGGAAACATGTTTAATAATTACTCCTTTTGTGGCTGAGGGCATTATGGTAAATGTCATAATATGGGTGCTTGCAAAGAGACGGTTGACAGTTGTACAAGCAAAAGTTGCGGTGGATATGAGGTGGACATAATGCACTTTCAATTGGAACCAAAATTCCAGGTCGTTTGTCTGGCACCAACATAAGAGATAATACAAATGGCGCTGGAGGCTATAGGTTTGCCCATTTGGTTGATCTATATGCATCCACATAGTCAGTATCTTGTTGGAAAGAATCCAGCCCTGATTGAAGGCTAAAGTCTGTTATGGCCCTGAAAACTACGACTCAGAAATAGATGTTGGAAGGTCAAATCACAAAGTTTGATTTTTGTAATGGTTATGGCAGGAGAAATTCAAGTCCAATTAACTACGTTCTCCAGCTCATGCTCGGATTGCAGACTTCGTAGATTGGCAGGGATCTAAGAACAGTCAGCGATGGGAGTCCTAGTGCAAAGACTAAGAGGAATCAAGAGCGGATTGTCATCAAGCAATCTTAAAGGATGTCTGCTTGCCCTTGTATCCAGTGCTTTCAGAGGGGCAAGCTTTATAATTAAGAAGGAAGGCCTGAAACGTGCTGGAGCAACGAGAGCTCAAAGCTGGACTCCATCCTTTATAGCACCGATTTGTTTTCTGATACTTTCGTCGACAATCTGGAGTTAGATTACAAGCGTCATATGAGTGGAAAGGGAAATGGTTTGCTTATATACAAGTTTTATGCTGTGGTTGTGCGCGTCGACAACATTGGAGGATGACTTTTTTATTGTTTTGTACAACATGCTTAAGGACAAACAAGAAGTTTCGGCCCAGACAATTTGAGTATCATCCATCTGATGCTAGTTTGATGGTCTTCGGGACTTTGGATGGGGAAGTGGTTGTGATCAACCATGAAAGTGGTAAAATTGTCGGACATGTTCAGTCAGTTGGAGCAAATCATAGTATTCTTGGTCTCTGTTGGTTCAACAAGGACCCTTCCAAGCTTATTGCTGGCTCTGACAATGGCACATTACAACTGTATGATGTGAACCGAATGCGCTCAACTGTTCTTCCTTCCAGATATGGTGCAGGCAGCAGCAGTAGAAACCCTGCCACTTACACATATGAAGAGTTTGAGAAATTAACATCTGTCTATATTAATGAAACAGATAATTATTTCCTTGCTAGTGGATATTCAAAACATGTTGCTCTGTATGATGTGTGCAGTAGAAAACGGTTACAAGTTTTCGAAGATCTCCACCGTGAACATATAAATGTGGTAAAGTTTGCTCATCATTCCCCATACTTGTTTGCGACTTCATCTTTTGATCAGGAAATCAAAACTTGGGACTTACGACAAAAGCCTACACATCCTTTGTATACAACGACCAGCTTAAGAGGGAATGTGATGGTGTGCTTTTCTCGTGATGATCATTATATCCTTTCCTCAACTGTGGATAATGAGGTCAAGCAACACTTAGCTGTGGATGGAAGGCTACATATGAAATTTGACATTACTCCTACAGGAAGTGTTCAGAACTATACTCGGTCATATTATATGAATGGGAGGGATTACATTATTAGTGGGAGTTGTGAGAAAAAAGTTGTTCGTATATGCTGTGCTCAGACATGATCTTGGCAAAGGTGGCCATGAATTGAGTAAGAGCACAGGAAATGCTGGTGGCAGACTTGCTTGCGGTGTTGTCGGTCTTCAAGGATGAATATGAGCAGTTGGTTATTTATAGGCTGGTTCAAATGGTGAACCGTGAAGCCTAGCAAACAGCAGCTATTCAATTTTGTGAGCAGTTTAGAGGAAGACTGTGTTTTTTAAGTCACACAGCAGTTTCGTAGCGCGCTACGAAACTGCTGTAGATGACTGTTTTATGAGAAAAAATGAAATTGATGCTGAGGTCAGCTAATTTTGAATGAAATGTTTCAAGAGCATAAAGGTGACTATTCAAAACTATCCTAGCTGTTCAGAAGATGACAGATGTGCATTGCAAAAAGGTGAAATGTTTTGTTTCCAGCTAAAGTCTCGTTAAAGGTACTTTATGACCGAATTATTAGGGTTTTGGTTTTAGTCTTCGGTGATCCGGTTTGTACACCTGTTCAGCTCATAAGGCTTCCAGCGCATTTGAAAGGTGTGGTGATATGCGTTGTTTGGGAAGAATTAAAGAGCAGAGGACATGTTTTTAAAGTGATGAAGAGTGATGGGAGACAGAGGCCGTGAAAACAGAGCACCTTCCTTGGTTAATTAATGAAGCCATCTACGTGACTGGAATCCAAGGCCAGCTCATTCAGTGTGTTCTCCTTCAAGATACCTCAACCGAAACAGAAAGAGGACATGTGGCAGCATTCACAAAAGCATCATGCATACGAGGAGATAGAGTTAGAATGTCAATGTGATTAGGACTCTATGTATTTACAGCGCAATACCTTTTGTATTTAATAAGTTTGTTTAAAATAGATAAGGATAGTTAATAGGAACCTTCGAGCTCCCCTCATGCTGGAGGAGGAGACTCAAGGTAGTTTTAGTTTGGTTTTCCTATATATAGGAGAAACTCTGATGTAAATGGGGTTGGGAGATTTATGAAAAAACAGAGTTTCATTTTGGCTGATGTAAAAGACTTATTACAGTAATAGAAAAACAGCTGTTGTTTCTTCTCAAGATTCTCAATAGATCATATTGTTCAAATGTATGGTGGTTTATTCTCTTAGTGTTCTTTTTACAGTATTGTTACAGCATAATCACTCAGAATTCATGTTTAATGCTCTGACTTCCTGTATGCTTGGCAATCTGTGGTTTATGTAAAGTATGTTTGAACATCTGATGTAAAGAGCCTTGACTTCCATGAAAAGACAGTGCTTTTGTTTACTGAAATGGGTGAGACTCCATAAGCCCAATGAAGACTAATTTGATATTTGTCCAACCATCTTATTTTTCATGTGTTGTTTAAAAGAGTTAGCCATCTTTTCTTGCCCTTAATGCATATCAAAAATCTGTGAGAGAGCCCTCTCTGACTAAGGAGGCTAAACCTTAGTCTAAAGCCTGGTCTGAAACAGTTTCATGAGATCTTGCTAAGTAGCAGCCCTTAGTACATGATTTTGTGGTAACAGATGGAAAGATGGATCCAGAGAAGATAAAGGCGATCATAGAGTGGCCTTCACCGAAGGGTGTTTTTGAAGTAAGAAGTTTTCATGGTCTTGCTAGTTTTTATATAAAATTCATAAGGAATTTTAGTGAGATCAATGCTTCTATTATTGACATTATAAAGAAGGATAAACATCCATTTAAATGGATTGTTGAAGCAGAAAAGAACTTCCAGCTGTTGAAAAGAAATATCACTGAAAAGCCTATTTTAATTTTGCCTGATTTTAATAAACCTTTTCAAGTGAAATGTGATGCTAGTGGAGAAGCTATTGGCGTTGTTTTAAGTCAGGAGGACAAACTTGTAGCTTATTTCAGTGAAAAACTGTATGAATCAAAGAAGAAATATTCTTCTTATGATAAGGAATTTTATGCAGTTGTACAGTCATTGAAAAAGTGGAGACATTACTTGATGTCTAAAGAATTTATACTATATTTAGACAATCATGCATTGCAGTACATTATGCAATAGCCAAAGCTTAATCAGAAACATGCAAAATGGGTATAATATCTTCAAGGTTTTAATTTTGTATTAAAACATATAAATGGTCAATCAAACAAAGTAGAAGATGCCTTAAGCAGAAAAAGTATTCTAGTTCAGGAAAGTCAAATTCAAGTGTTGGGTTTTGATTTTCTTAAAGAATTATATGAGAAATATTTATATTTTAAAGAGGCATTCGAAGCTTTGAAAAATCCTATTTTGTTAGACAGAAGTAAGTCGCTGGATTTGTTCTTGCAAGAAGGATTGTTGTTTAAAAGAAATCAGTTGTGCATACCAAATTTCTCTATGAGAGAAAATTTAATCAAGGAGAAACATAGTGGTGGACTTGGAGGAAATTTTGGTGTAGACAAGACGTATGAGTAGTTGAATCAGTTTTATTTCTGGCCGAAGATGAGATCTAAAGTGGAAAAGTATGTAAAAAATTGTAAAGTCTGTTAGTATGTGAAAGGAAGGAGCCAAAACACAGGTTTGTATGTTCCATTACCTATTCCAGATAGACCTTGGGAAATGGTAAGTATGGATTTTGTTTTGGGTTTACCAAAAACTCAAAGAGGAAATGATTCAATTTATGTTGTGGTTGACAAATTTTCTAAAATGGCACATTTTATTCCATGTTATAAAACCATTGATGCCACTCACATTTCTAATATGTTTTTTAAGGAGATTTTAAGGTTGCATGGATTACCTAAGAGCATTGTTTCAGGCAGACACACTAGATTTGATGGTCATTTCTGGAGGACCTTGTGGAAGAAATTTGGTACTAAATTGATTTCAGTTCAACTTATCATCCTTAGACTGATGGACAGACTGAAGTTGTAAACAGAAGCTTGGGTAATCTTCTAAGAAGTCTAGCAGGCAAACATCCAAAACAGTGGGATCAAATTTTGGCACAGGCTGAATATGCTTATAATTATTATCCTAACAAGAGTACACGGCACAGTCCATTCCATATAGTTTATGGGATGCACCCAAGAGGAGTGTCTGAATTAAGAGACTTGGGAAAAGCTAAAATGAGAAGTTCTAAAGGAGAATATTTTTCTTCAAATATTCAAGAAATACATGAATAGGTAAAACAACAGTTACAGGATAGCAACATAAAGTACAAGAACAGAGCAGATTTAAAGAAGAGAGAAGTCAATTTTGAAGTTGGAGATTTGGTTTTAGCACACCTAAGGAAGGAAAGATTTCCAAAAAGGGAGTATAACAAGTTAAAATTTAAGAAAATTGGACCATGCAGAGCCTTGAGGAAATTTTTTGCAAATTCATATGAAATTGAGTTACCCCCTAACATTGGAATATCTCCAATTTTCAATGTTGCTGATTTGTATAGGTATGAAAATAGAAATGTGGATGATACAACAGAAGCTAAAGAAGAACAACAGGTTGATTGGGTAAAACAATTACCTACAATAAAGGCATTGCAGCCAGAAAAGATTTTAGATAAGAGATTGTTTAAAAAGATAAGAGGACAAGAGTATTTTCAGTATTTGATCAAGTGGAAGGATCAACCAATTGTAGTTGCTACCTGGATGACCGATGCCCTGCTACAGAAATTGGGCAGTTCTGTAGAAGATCTCATGGACAGGATCCCATGAAGAATTTCGTCCTCGGTAGTCTGATGCAGGAGCATGAGGCTTGAAGACACAAGACTTCGAAATTTTTTCTAAAAATACATTATATACCTATATATATAAGCAAAGGAGTGGGATCCTTTAGTTGTCACTTTACAAAGCTTTCTAGATAGGATTTGAGCTAGAATTCAGGGATTTGAATTCTCTTGTAATTAATTCAAGCATTTAGGCTTAGTTGAGATTCTTGAGGAGAATATCATGCAGATTAGATATTATTTAGGATTAGGCAGATTTGATCCATTGATTCAGGATCTAATTGTTGTATGTACATGTATTTATGTAAGTTTTGAATTAGTTGAATGGGATTTTGACAAATTTTGGCTACATTTTGGCTGAAGAGGATTGGAATGTAAAATTTGGAATCTCTTTGTATCTCTGTGAATACTATGCATGATTGGTCAAATCCCAAAGGTTTTAATTTCCTTCGAAATATTTCTAAATTTTGTTGATTTCCAGTTTGAGCCCTCTAGAATTAGAGTTTTGTATATTCTTGTGTTGTCACATCTAAATCTTCACTCACTATGTATTTAAATAAACTTGGTGGAAGTGCAAAGTCTGGCAAGGAAACCTAATAAATTCGCAAGAAACTTAGGAGAACATCTGAATCGTCTGATCGGACAAATCCAATAGATTTAATGGTCATTGTATGCCAACTAGCGTAGATGTTAATCAGAATAGTAGAGTGGTCTTCGTAGGTGTAAGTAGTATCTCGCACAGTCAAAAAGTGGTAAGTGGTATTCTACAATTTCACACAATTACCCTTATCAGGTGACACGTAGCACGAGAAAACTACTTTTCTCACGCGCCCTCGACCTGATATCGGTTGTGCAAGAGTCCACGTGAGATTACACAATAGCCGCTGGATCAAGTGGGATTTATTGATAGTGGAGATCGGCCAAGCTAGTTGGCGAGCGAGCGACATGATAGCCATTGGATTGAAGGGGTCAGATCTAACGGTGATCGCGTCAAAAGATGCACGTGAGTTAATTTAAATTTCAGACACGATAAGGTTATGAATTGGGTTTTTAAATTACTTTTGGTTCTATGGTAAATTTGAGGATTTGCTATATACCAAGTAAATTAAAGAGTTCTGCTATTTTAGTTGAATAACTAAAATTGGAGGTTGATGACTGATACTCCAAAGGAAAACTAAGAAAACTTGAAGGAATAGTTGCTAGTTTTGAACAATTATCCTTAACACCTGCAACCAACCCACCACAATACTTATGATATTTTGTGTCATCTCATTTACGATTTGTTTACACAACTTTGTAGATACCTCTCTCGTGTCATACAATGAATATAACAATTGATACTTAATCCTTTCATGTGACTTGGGCAGTTTTGTAATCATATAAACAACTTCATTTTCTGGTATCGAACACATGTCTATGACCTTTCCTAGCACCTCATAAATTCCACTATCATTAGGTATATCAACATATAGATATATCTACACATCTTCACTTTCTCTTTCTTTCACATACCATACATTTTCTGGAATTTTCACTTCGTTTGATTTCTTCCAATATGAAATCGTCTTCTTATCGTTTGAGGCACTTGAACAATTTGTAGCTATCAGCTCAGGTTTGATTCATCCAAAAATGCTTTTTGAGGATCCAAATTTAATCATCTTTGGTCCAGAAAGATTCACAGAAATCTTCTTTGATGCCATTTTCCTGCAAAAAAAGACACATAATCAGTAAATTACAAAAAAATAATAGCTTAAATTAACAAAAAAAATGATAAATGATAATTAATTTTTTTAAACATAACAATTTTAAAAAACTTAAAACTAAATAAGAAATTTAAAAAATATAGCCCCGTGCAGCCCCACCCCAAAAATCGGCCCGCCACCCCGGGCCAGCCATTGGGTTGTCGAGGTGGGGCAAGGGTGTTGGGTCCCTATAATACTAGTGATTACCCCATTACTATTGTAGTTATACCCCTTATTAATATTGTTGTGCCCCTATTTCCCCCATATTGTTATTACTGTGCCCCATAGAATCCCTCTATTGTTATTTTTGTGGCTTTATATTATTATTGTTAGGTCAGCTGGATTATATTGTGACTCCTTAGACTCCTATATATAGAAAGGAGGTTTTGTCATTTGAATCATCAAAGAATTGTTCATTTATGTAATGTAAAGGAGGTTGCCCCCTCGAAGAGGCTGAATTCTAAGGCGTTGATCTATCTTTTCTATCTTTTCTTGAGTTGGTCTCATAACATTTGGTATCAGAGCTTTGGATTCTAGGGTTTCACTGCTCCAAACAGGTCATCATGGCATTTTCGCTATAACGTTTTTTCTGTGACGTTTTAGAAGTTGAAAAAAAAACCATTTGAGAAGAAATCGCGCTGAACCTTAGGTCCAAATTTCAGAGCTTTTCGCGCTATATTTGTGGAGATATGATCTGAGGAAGTTGGTCTTTGTGCAGACTCCTGAATTACATTCCAAACAGGTGACCTGGGGAAAATCGTCATAACTTTCTCTCTGAGGATCGGATTGAAATTTCGTAAGAAGGTACAGAAAGAGGACAGACTGTAGTTTCTTGTATGCATTTTTCAGATCCAAAGGTCGAAACAGTGACTCATGGCACGTCGTACAAGTTCGCTCTACTGAACTAGTCTATAATCAAGTCACTGTGGGAGATTTCGCATAACTCTTCCTTGGAAAATCCAATTTGGGTCAGACTTGTGTCATTGGAAATAAGACACAGAGGGCTACTGCAGGTCACAAATTCAGAACTAGATGATCAAAAAGTGCAGAGATACATCAGAGGCAATATCTAGCTCCTACAAAGTGAAAAAATGTGTGTAGATTTTCTTAAATTTTTGCTTAAGCTTGGTTTGAAAATTTATTTTGAAGGAATTCAAAGGGCATAATAGAGCATTATTATCTGTAACTGATGCCTCGAAAAAAGAAAATGCAAACACCTAGTAAGGAACCTGAAAGCTCTAGCATGACTCATGAAGAAGAAGAAGAAATGCTATATGATATATCAAAATTACAAGAACAAGTGCAACGGGTGTCACTTGCACAAAAAGCAACAGAATCTAAGATGGATGGTTTAAGGAAAGATGTAGAAGCTAATATGGATGGTTTAAATAAAGGCGTAGAAGCTAAGATGGATGGCATGGAATCTAAGGTGAATGGCATGGACGCTAAAATTGATGGCATGGATGATAAGATGGAAGAATTGAAGATAAATATGAATAAGTTGCTACAAGAAATGGTCACTAAGGGTTAAAGGGTACTAAAGGAAACTCATGATGAGAACAAAAGAAATGTTAATCATGATTCCATAGACTCTAATGTTGGATCGAAGACTCACCATGTTCCAAAAATCGATATGAGGAAGTTTGATGGCAAGGATCCCGCCACATGGATATTACAGATGGAGCAATTCTTCGATCTCAATAATGTGCAAAACACACAAAAGGTATGTATGGCAACTTTATATTTGGAACCAAATCAGTTTGTATGGTATCAATGGCTTTGCTCTTGTAAACAATTTATCACTTGGGAAATTTTTACGGAAGAATTGATAGCACATTATGAGGATACAAAAAGCAACACTTTTTTTAGCCAATTGATAAGTCTCAAACAAAAGGGTTCAATAATGGAGCACATTGAGGAGTTCCAAAAATTGAACATAAGGGTAAAATATATTCCAGAGGAGCATAGGATTGATTTGTTCATAGGGTCTTTAAAGGATAATATCCAACATGATGTTCGCCTTTGGGAACCTGATTCATTAGAAAAGGCATTCAGGTTAGCAAGAAAAATGGAAAGCAAAATTATGGCAACCAGGAAGCATACCACTCACAACTATAAAGACGGAAGTGTTGTTGCCCATAGTCTTCCACAACCTATAAGGTTGACACCACAACAATTGGAAGAAAAAAGAGCAAAAGGGCTTTGTTACAGTTGTGATAGCAAATACACTAAAGGTCATAAGTGTGCTGAGAAGAAATTATTCTACATAGATTGTGAAGAGGAAGAAGAAAAGGAGCAAGAAAGGTCAAAAGAAGAGGATATACTCCAGGAACAAAGCCTAGATGAAGAACAAATAAATCCGACCATATCTTGTAATGCATTGGCAGGAATTACCACTCCTCAAACCATCAAGATAGAAGGACAAATCAAGAAGAAAAAGGTAATAGTGTTGATTGATTCAGGAAGCACCCACAATTTTATTCATTGTAAGGTAGCAAAAGAATTGAATTGCTTCCTATATCCAGCACCAGAGTGTCAAGTGATGATTGCAAATGGAGGAACAATAAATTGCTCTAGAAAGTGCCATAATATCAAGCTATCCATGGGAGAATATGTATTGACTAGCCCAATGCTTTCCATTCCAATGGGAGGTGCTGATGTTGTACTAGGAGTCCAATGGCTACAATCCTTGGGTACAATAGCTTTTAATTTTCAAGAACTTTTCATCAAATTTTCTACGGAAGGAAAGGAAGTTGAATTAAGGGGTATTGCAGGGAAACCGGGAAAGATAATCAGCTCTAATGGTATGACAAAGCTTCTAAAAGAGGAGCAAAGAGGTGTAATTGCACAATTATGTTCGCTAGATGTTTCCACATCGGAATCATCTATTTCTCCAGATCTCCAAAAAGTCCTGGACAATCATTCCAAGGTATTTGAGACTCCCAAAGGTCTCCCACCTATGCGTGATCATGATCATGCTATTCATCTGATTCCAGGAAGTGTTCCTCCAAACATCAGGCCGTACAGATATCCCTATGTCCAAAAGAGTGAAATTGAACGTATGGTTGCAGAAATGCTAGAGGCTGGTATAATTCAACTGAGTCAAAGTTCTTTCTCTGCTCCAGTAGTATTGGTGCACAAGAAGGATGGATCATGGCGCATGTGTCCGGATTATAGGGAGCTCAACAAGCTCACTATTAAAGATAAGTTCCCCATTCCTGTCATTGATGAATTACTGGATGAATTGCATGGATCAATTTACTTCACCAAGTTGGATCTTCATTCAGGATATCATCAAATCAGAATGAAGACTGAAGACATTCCGAAAACAGCATTTAGAACTCATGAGGGTCATTATGAATTTTTGGTCATGCCTTTTGGCCTTACCAATGCACCTTCAACATTTCAAGGTTTGATGAATTCAATTTTCAAACCATTCCTTAGAAAATTTGTGTTAGTATTTTTTGATGATATACTAATCTACAGCAAGTCTTGGAAGGATCATGTTGAACATGTTGACAGGGTGCTACAACTATTGGAGGAGAAACAATTATATGCAAAAAGATCCAAATGTTTCTTTGGAGTCCAGGAGGTGGAATATCTGGGTCATATTGTATCTCATGAAGGAGTTAAGGTAGACCCTAGCAAAATTAAAGCCATTAAGGAATGGAAAATCCCCACATCCATAAAGCATCTGCGAGGATTTCTCAGGTTGACAGGGTATTATCGCAAGTTTGTTAAGAATTATGGGAGAATAGCAGCACCTCTAACAACATTATTGAAGAAAGATGCATTTTCATGGACTCCAGAAGCAACAAAGGCCTTTGAACATCTTAAAGAGGCAATGTGCCAAGCACCAGTCTTAGCTACACCGGACTTCACAAAAACCTTTATTGTGGAATGTGATGCTTCAGGAAATGGAATTGGTGCTGTTCTAATGCAAGATGAAAGACCCATTGCTTTTGAAAGTCGTCCAATCAAGGGAAAGTTTTTAAGCAAAGCTATTTATGAGAAGGAAATGTTGGCAATACTCCATGCACTTAAGAAATGGCGACCCTACCTAATGGGAAGACACTTCAAGGTAAAAACGGATCATGATAGCCTTAAATACTTTTTAGAACAAAGATTATCCTCTGAAGAGCAACAAAAGTGGGTCACAAAGATGTTGGGTTATGACTTTGAAATCATCTACAAAAAAGGGAAGCAAAATGTGGTGGCAGATGCACTCTCAAGAAAGGATGAGGATGTGGAAGCATTGTTGTGCGCCATTTCTATTATCCAACCAGATTGGATAAACGAAGCAAGGGAGGAATGGAAGAATGACGAAGAAGTGTGGGCACTTATTCGAAAGTTACAACAAGATTCCAGTACGTCTGATACATTTAGCTGGAAAAATGATTCGTTATGGTACAAAGATCGCTTATACCTCTGTAAGAATTCCCAGCTAAAACAAAAGATTCTTATGGAATTGCACACTTCTCCCTTAGGAGGGCACTCAGGATTTTTAAAAACTTACCACAGGGTTAAGAAGGAATTTTTTTGGGATGGCCTTAAATCAGATATTCAAAAGTTTGTGGCGGAATGTTTGGTTTGCCAACAAAATAAAGTTGAAACAATTAAGACACCAGGTCTATTACAACCTTTATCCATTCCAAGCCAACGTTGGGAGGAGGTTTCAATGGATTTTATCACAGGTTTACCCAAGTCTGAGGGAAAGAGTGTCATCATGGTGGTAGTTGACAGACTTACCAAGTATGCACACTTTTGTGCATTATCACATCCATTTAAAGCCAGTACAGTTTCTACTGCATTTATGGAAACAATTCAAAAGCTACATGGAAACCCAAAGATTATTGTAAGTGACAGAGATCCCATTTTCACTGGAAATTTTTGGACAAAATTATTTTCTTGTCTTGGTACTCAGTTAGCTCATAGCTCATTTTATCATCCTCAATCTGATGGGAAAACTGAGATAGTAAACAAATGTTTGGAAGGATATCTTCGTTGCTTTGTATCTGATAAACAGACACAATGGGTCAAATGGTTGCCTCTGGCTGAATGGTGGTATAACACTTCCTTCCATACAGCAACAAAAATGACCCCATTTATGGCACTTTATGGGTATCAACCACCATCCATCACATCATATTTAAGAGAAAATTCTAAGGTTCAGGCAGTGGAACATCACATCGAACATCAACAACAAGTCCTCCAACTCTTAAAGGATAACCTCGTGTTGGCACAGAATAGAATGAAACAACAGGCAGATCAACATCGCAGTGAAAGAAGTTTTGATGTAGGTGATTGGGTATTCCTACGGCTACAACCATATAAGCAAATGTCCCTAAAGCAAGCTAAGAAGGATAATAAATTATCACCAAAGTATTATGGTCCTACAAGGTGTTGCAAAAGATTGGTACTATGGCATACAAATTGGAGCTTCCTGCAGCTTCTCGATTGCACCCAGTTTTCCATGTTTCATGTTTAAAGAAGGTTATAGGCGACAAGCTCCCAGTTCAAACAATATTGCCAGAACTTGATGAGGAAGGAAAAATTATATTGGAACCGGAAGCAGTCACAGAAAAAAGAACTCGACAGCTACGAAATCGATCAATTTCAGAGTATCTTATCAAGTGGAAGAACTTATCCGCTGAAGATTCCACATGGGAGGATGAGAATTTTATGCAGAAGTATCCAGAACTACTCAAGTGTTGAGGACAACACATTTTTGAAGGAGAGGGGCATGTTGGGTCCCTATAATACTAGTGATTACCCCATTACTATTGTAGTTATACCCCTTATTAATATTGTTGTGCCCCTATTTCCCCCATATTGTTATTACTGTGCCCCATAGAATCCCTCTATTTTTATTTTTGTGGCTTTATATTATTATTGTTAGTTCGGCTGGATTATATTGTGACTCCTTAGACTCCTATATATAGAAAGGAGGTTTTGTCATTTTAATCATCAAAGAATTATTCATTTATGTAATGTAAAGGAGGTTTCCCCCTCGAAGAGGCTGAATTCTAAGGCGTTGATCTATCTTTTCTATCTTTTCTTGAGCTGGTTTCATAACAAAGGGGTCGGGCACCAGCCCCACCCCGGAAATCAGCCCGCCACCCCGGGCCGGCCATTGGGTCATCGAGGTGGGGCAAGGGGTCGGGCACCAGCCCCCCTACCCCACCCGATGGCCCAACGATAGCCCCGCCTCCCCATCCCCCCTGCCACACCCCAGCGGCCCAACGGTCGGTCGAGGAAACGAGCTGTTGGGCCGCAGGGGTGGGGCAGGGGGTCGGGTGCCAACCCCCATCGCCCCACCCTAGCACCCATCAGTCGGCCGTGATGGTGCGCCATTGGGCCGCCTGGGTGTAGCGGGGGGCTGGGTGCTATCCCCCACCCCACCCCGGTAGCCCAACAGTCGAGTGGGGTGGCACACCATTGGGCCGCCGGGGTGGGCCAGGGGCAGGGTAGCTAGCTCCCCTCCCTCCCCCATGGGCCCGTTGGGCCATCAGGAGAATGATCGGGCAGAACATGCCCACTTCGAACATAATGGGCAAATCTATATCATTGAAATTTTTAATTTCTAAAAAGAAATTAAATTTCATTAAACTTATTTAATTTTAAATTCTTACACAGTAAAAAAAAAAAACTAACCTTTCAAATGTGATAATCCTCCATTGAATATGTAGTTGATAGAAATGTAGCTATTCCACAAATTCGCTCCAAGTCTTTTAATGAACCTCGGACAATTCGCTCCAAGTCTTTTAACGAACCACGAAAAACCTTGATGTGATGTGAAGAATAGTGATAATGAGATTTATTATATAGCGAAAATTACGGAATTGTTTTACCATACGGTTAATGTGGGATTAATTTGTTTTTATAAATTTTAAGATGTATATTTTGTTATGGTGAAATAGAGAACTATGATAAAACAAACATTACAAAATTGTGTTACGGCACGGTAAATGTGGGATTAATTTGTTTTAGAAAGTATAATAAAATTTTTAAAAAACATTCAATTGTCTAGTAAATATTATATAATTTAAGTAATAAATTAATTTAGGTAAAAGATTTAGTTTAAAATTTTAATTTAAAAGACTTGTTTCATAAGAAAATTTTAGTCAAAATGTTTCAATAAATTGTAGAAGAAAATTATGGACAGAAATACATGAAATGAATTTTTTGGAGGGAAAAATTTTGGCGAAAATTTTTGGATGGAAATTTTCATTCTTTAAGCATGGATTCTTCTTTTTGGAAGGCATGGATTCTTCTTATAGTGAAGTTTTGCTTTGTGAAGCATCAACATCTTCATCGCGTAACAACTCTATTCATACTGATGAATATAATGGAAATTCTTCAACTGTGAATAGAGAATCAATTCTTCCACTTAGTCCTAATCCTAAGGACTATAAGAGTAGCATTGATGAAGAGCATGATGAAGAATTTCAAAAGAATGGAGTGTCACAGTGTCCACTTAGTCCTAATCCTATGGACTATGAGAGCAACAATGATGAAGAACATAATGATGAATTTCAAAAGAATGGAGTGTCACGGTGTCCACTTAGTCCTAATCCTATGGACTATGAGAACAGCAATGATGAAGAGCATGATGAAGAATTTCAAAAGAATGAAGTGTCACAGTGTCCACTTAGTCCTAATACTATGGACTATGACAACAATAGTGATGAAGAGCATGATGAAGAATTTCAAAAGAATGGAGTGTCACAGTGTCCACCTAGTCCTAATCCTATGGACTATGAGAGCAGTAGTAATGAAGAGCATGATGAAGAATTTCAAATGAATAGAGTCTCATAGTCTCCACTTAGTCCTAATCCTATGGACTATGAAAGCAACAATGATGAAGAATTTCAAAAGAATGAAGTGTCACGGTGTCCACTTAGTCCTAATCCTATGGACTATGAGAGAAACATTAATGAAGAGCATGGTGAAGAATTTCAAATGGATAGAGTGTCCCAGTGTCCACTTAGTCCTAATCTTATGGACTATGAAAGAAGCAGTGATGAAGAACATGATGAATAATTTCAAATGAATAGAGTATCATGGTGTCCACTTAGTCCTAATCCTATGGACTGTGAGAGCAGTAGTGATGAAGAACATGATGAATATTTTCAAATAAATAAAGAGTCGCAGTTTCCACTTGTTGTAATCCTAAGGACTATGACAGCAGTAGTGACAAAGGACAGGATGAAGCACTTAGTCCTAATCCAAAGGACTATGATAGTAGCAGTAACAATGGGCAGGATGTAGAACTTTCAGTAAGTAAACAGTCACATTTTCGACGTAGTCCTAATCCTATGGACTATGAGAGCAGCATTGGCAATGCACATGAGGAAGAATATCCAATAAACATTGAGTCAAATTTTCCATTTAGTCCTAACTCTAAGGACTATGACAATAGCAATGAAGAAGGGGAAGATGAAGAATATCCTCCAAGTCAATGTTTCAAAAGAACAGATGATGATAGTGAGGATAACATTCCTCAGAATGATGATGAAAATCCGTATGCAAATGATGATCCAATGATGGAGATGTTGCCATGAAATATTATATCGAGGAGTAGGAGTAGACCTTTTTGTATCAATCCAAGATGTTCTAGTTATACAAGGGGTAGAGCAGAATATCTGACCAGAAGAAGTTCTATCAGCACTCTCATTTCAAGTGAATATTGTCAAAAAGATTGCTTGAAACATATGGATTTCAAGTTTGCATTAGAGAAAAGGAAGAGATATTTGTCAATGAATAAAAGCATGCAAATTTCATATTTAGTGGGGTGCATGCAATCTACATTGATAGGTTATGATTTTCATATTGGGTCTTTATTTATCTATAGAAAGGCTTTCAAAATGCTTCATTCAATGGGTAATTTTCGTCTCTCAAGAATCCAAGAAAAATTGGAAAATGATCCCACATTTTATTTATAAGTATGTCATAAACGACTGTTTGAGCCATTATCACTGCAATGTCATGGATGAAAGATTTCTTTCCAAAGAATGGAGAATGTATGCCAAATAGAGAGACAATACATATTCCAGATAATTTCTCAAGATGAGAAATCTACAACTTATACAAAGAATATGCAGAAGGTGCTGAGGGACATGGTCAATCTATTACATATCAATATTTTGTGAAGGTATGGAAGAAAGAATTTAACAATGTATGTATTCCTAAGAAGACAAGGATGGGGATTGGTAGTACATGTGCTTCTCTTAAATCAAACAAGGATAAATGTGAAGGGTCAGAAAGAGGTAATCATTCACAAATTTAACTTTTAAAAGTGTATAGTCATCAACTATGAAAACATATTTCTTAATGACGTCTTTTATGTTTTGTAGATTTCATTGTCAAAGAACTTCAAGAGCATCGCGAACAACAAACAAGTGAAAGGAAAAAGTTGTAAAAACATAGAAAGAAGTGTTATGATGATCCGAATAAATATTTGGGTTTGATAATTGACGGTATGGACAAGAAGAAAACACTTTTACCACATTTTGTTCACACACCCAAAAATTTATAGGAGAAAAATTTTATTCAATATCACTTGGTTGGTTGTATGGTATTCAATGGGAAAATGGTGCCAAAGATGTACTTCACAGCTCCAGATATTCATAATGATGCAAATATGACAATAAACATAATTCATGATGTGCTTTCTCATTGGTCTGGTAATCTTCCTGAATTTTTGTATCTACAATTGGACAACACTTGCCGTGAAAACAAAAATCAATTTTTTTTTGGATATCTAAACATGCTTGTTGAATTGAGAATTTTTTAGAAGGTAAAGGTTGGTTTCCTTCTTGTTGGGCACACCCATGACCATATTGATTAGATGTTTAGTCGTTTTTCAGTCACATTGATGAGGAAGGAAGTTGGGAGCTTGCCATTATTAATTGGATGTGTTAAGAAATCATACATGCCAGAGCCTACTTTTGATGTGTTGGAAGAAACTATTGACATGCGAAGGTTTATTCTAGGATCGCATGGTGAGGAGAAATGCATTGAACAACTTAATGACATTAGCTTCCAACATCAATTTCATATCAAAAAAATTGATGGGAAAACACTAATATGGTGCAAGAAGTATTCAACTACTGCAGAATGGGTACCGTCATTAGGTTTGGAATTTTTGAAGTTCATTCCAGATCATCCAATATTTGCATCAAATATATTGTTATTATAATCATTTTCTGAATTTCATAATGCACGCAAACAGAATAGAAATATAAATTATTCTTATTGTCTAGAACAAATTAAAAAATGTATTAGATATACATATGAGTACTTTGACATTGCTAATTCAGTTTGGTGGGAGTCCTTTTTCAATAATCAAAGTGATATCATTTCAAGAACAACAAATGAAGATATACCTTTGAAAAATCCATTTATTTGGCCACAAAATGTGTCAAATGAACATGAGGAAAGAAACATTGTTGAACAGCAACAATCTCAAGGTATTATTAATTCTTCACAGGCATAGGAAAGAGTGATCTATATTGGTTCCAGAAGATCTCATGCACAACGTGAATCCATGGAAGACCTTTACAGGGGTTCAGTACAGGATATTAAGGAGGGTTGCATGATCACAGTTCAAGTAGATGGAGATCCCAATGGCTATCCATTCTGGGTTGCTAAGGTTATAAAGGTCATTATAGAAAATGAAGATGTTACAGGTGTTGAAGTACATTGGTATGCCACAAATACACACCCATTCAATGGTGTGTATAACCCAAGATGGTAGTTGATTAAAAAAATGGCGTAAAGAGAAAAAGAAAGGGTACAAATATAAACCGTCACCGCACAAACCTCTTGAAATTGGAGGATGTTGACATACTTTTATGACTTCAATTTAACAAAGAGAGGAACTCTTCTCTTCAAAACGATAGAGATTCTGAAAATTTTGTTACCAGAAGGAACAATGTTGAGATGGGAGTCTGTTGAAACCAACTGTAGATCCAGAAGAATTTTGAAACCTGAAATGGTGGGCATGCATGTGGACTCGGATGGGGCACTAGTTAATGAAAGAGAAGAATATGAAACATCTTCTTCTGCATCGATTCATTCATATGAAGATGTGAATTCTAATGGTGTGTAAGAAAATATGAGTGATTTTGAATAATTGTCTAAGACAGTTTATATAACTGATGTTTGCATCGTATCTTGAAATAAAAATGTTGATTTCCATATGGTGTTAAATCAGAAGTTACAAGTCATTTTGATTAATCTAGTCATGTAATTTGTTCATAATGTCATGGTTTTTTAATTTTATGGTTGAAAATTTTCCAAATTTTTTGTATCTTTAATGTTATGGTTGAAAACAATTAGAATTTTAGCGATCTTTAGTGTCATGTTATTATATGTTTAACAACATGGATGAAAACTAATAGAATTTTAATGTGTTCCAGATCCCATTATTTTATGTTTATCGTCATTACTAAAACATGTTGAAATTATACTTAGGAAGAAAAATGTTATTCTAGCAAAACCATTAGTGTGTTTTTTTCCTCAAAAACAATTGTTTTTTTGCACATAAAACTTCGGTTTTACTAGCATTTTTTAAAAATGTTGAAAATTGACCCTAGAAAAAAACCATCATTCCAGTATCTACACTTTTCATTTTCAGGGTGTTTTTTTGCACAAATTTTGGACAAAAAATCCATTTTCACTGCCATTTTTTAAAACATGTTCAAAATTGACCCTTAAAAAAAACAATCGTTCTAGGATACACACTTTTCATTTTTAGCAATGTTTTTCATGTTTTTTGGGGAGTTTTTGGCCAAAGTTCTCGTTTTGAGTTTATAGTTTCCATTTCAAATTTTACATTGTTGTTGGCTCTGTTATATTAATAAGTGTAAGTTCCAGTCATACAATACATCCATGTCCAACCACTAGTTCCAACAATGGAACGTTACAGCCACAACCACCTGCTCCTCCAAAGAGATATACTAGCTCTACGTAGTGGAGAAGCCAAGGCTCGTTACAATATTGTCCAAGCTTTCTCTAAGAAACTCCTATCAGAAGCTTGGCTAACCAAAAGCCTCTACAATGAGTTACGAGGTTCTATTTATAGCAAAGGGTGAGGTGCCCCTTGACATTCCCCTTTGTGACCATTCATCTATCCTCATGACTCTTCAACTACTCTATGATTGTTACATTCAACTATTGACACTTTAACTTCCACTTGACAAGACGTTACATTACAATGCACATGTGCCCATGTGAGACCAAATGGCTTAGAAAGCCATGCAAGGCATCACTGACACTCGGACCATTGTGGTGAGACCAACTCTTTCACATACTTGTGATGTTGAAGGTGGTGAGCTGATGCCAACCTTGGTCGTCTATGATGGTGTCTGTACGCTCAATGGTGACATCTTGTTGAAGCAAACTCTTGCCTCCATTGCATCCAGGTACACTGATAGCATGTGCATGGTCGTCTTAGGTGTGAGACCAGCAAGATGTTGATGCATAGTGTCTTTGCTGATCTCCAAGCATGTTCTGGTGCCCATGCGCATGAACTTGTCGAAGTACATCTTCAGTTCCAGTTGGACTTGCTTCTTGTCTTCGCCTCGATGAGTGTGCCAAATGGGTGGGATTGCATGCATGCGCACAATGACATGCATGTTGTTGAATTCCCTCACATGTGATCAACAGCACTGATCACCTTGTCTACTCCATGCCAGCTGCTGGGATGGATCTATAACTTATATGGGCCTAGTTTCATCCGTCTATGCATGTTGCACCCCTGTTGTACCTGTTTTTGCTACAACTCATTCTCTCGTCTGTGCAACTCATGTTCTTCCTTGAGTTGCTACTTCAGCACATGAAAATCCTTCTCTGTTCCTTTCTCTGCCCTTGCGTGATTATCTTGTCACATTGTCACCTCATAGCCTCAATCTCTAAAGCTTCTTTCATCATGAGTGGATCTGCTTTGAACTTGTAGCTTTGCTTCACCTCTATGTTGTCAACAACCTTCCTCTTGCACTTGAGGCATGCAAGTGTGATGCCTTCTGTTGTTGCTGATGATGCTACTCGTTGTGATGTTGCTACCACATTATATTAGTGTCCTTGTCTATGAATGACTTGATGTCTTCATAGGTTGGCAAGCTCATAGACACTTGCTTGGCTGCAACCCCTGTTGTGTTCTCCACGGTGTCCTTTGACTCTATTCTCCTCAAGGCCATTGTACTTGTGTTACTGAGAGATAGATGAACACATGTGATACCTGGAGACATAGAAACACTCGTGGCAAGAAATCTGTCAGTCGAAAACGGAAACAAACTTGAGGACTAACTTGCAACATACCTGCATGATTAATCATGAAGGTTGCGCAATTTCCATCGGGAGGTCGGGAGATTGGATACCAAAACTGCACAAGGCACAGTCCAGGCTGTCAGGAGGTTGACTAACTACTATAACTACACAATGCACAGTACTGCCTGATCTGCTGAGGACTAAAATTGCGCAATGCACAATTTCAGTGAGCAGTGACATGCAACCAGCAAACTGCATTGCACAGTTTGTGGGGCCAGCAGGACACTACCTCCAAGAATTGTGCAATCCAAGTTTGGAGGTTAGTGCTGGGCCAGACTTGCACAATTTCTGGATGGAAGGCATAGCCTTCGCTTCTGGGAATGCGCAGTGCTAGTTGGGCAGGGCACGGTCTGGGCCAAGGCAAACCAGATTGGTAGACGGGCGACAGAAAACATCAGGAGTCTGGATGCATGGTGAGATGAGTGAAAACAAGTGTGAATGATCATACATGCAAACAACAAGTGCACAATTCATAAAACGTGAAAGCATGCATGTGTGTGAAAAGATTCATCGCAATAGCGACCGTTCAAGAAAAAACAGTGTCATGCATGCGACGATAGTGAGATTCGAACGAAAACTGGAATGGTGCTTCTACAAGCTAACATACATTAAAATGACAGCAAGTTCTCATTGAAATGAAGTAGACATCACCACACAAGGCGAAACACAAAAAGTGACAGAAAAGCATTGTGAGACATGAAAAGCGGGCTTACCCCAAAACAATTGAGTTGAATGTGCCAACGACTCCTAGATGCAGTGTGGGATGTCAGAGTTGCAAGGTTGATGTGAGGAATGATCTTTGCAGTGTCCGGTTGATGAGTTTTGATCAAATCAAGGTTGTGACATGCATGCCACAAATCTAGGAAACGCGACACTTGGCGGGAGGTTTCTGAAATGATCCTTGCATGTAACCTCCAGCTTGTTATAGACATTTTTGTGCCTTACAGCTCTAAGCATGAAATTTCCATAAACCAAGGGCTCCTAAGTCCCTAAAAGTGTTGTTCTAACTCCTAAAGGAACAAGGTCAACAAATTACAGCTTCTCCCAGAAGTTCTCCACCAGAAACTGCTCAGAATTAGTCAAATCAGGATCATTTCAGCTGCTCCACTAGCCAAGTGCATTGCATAGCACCTAAGTCCACTAGCTAGGTGCATTGCAACGAACCTAAATGCACTACTAGGGTGCGTTGAGCGGGAAATGACAAGTGTCAGAGTCATTCCACGAGGTGGAGAGACAATGGAAGCTTCCAGAATCTTCTCCAATGACACTTGCCTCACTGAATTCGACCAAGGATGAGTAAGAGGCTCTCAGTCTCCAAGTGGAAGCAAGAACTGACAGATAAAAGCCACTAATCAATTCATGAGCTGACTCATCCTCCTTGCATAAATCTATATATGGATCCCTCATCCCAGAGATCCAGAGGCTGGAATTTTGCACATTGTAAGGAATTGTTGTTGGTTTTGAGATACATATCAGAGAATTGGGTGATCTATGCTTTGTTTGGGTTGAAGAAGGGACTTCTTTGCTGGGAGGTTGATGCTAGGTCAAGAATCATCGGTTGTAACTCCTCCTGGATCTTCTTGTATATCAATAAAACTATTTGAGTTTCTTCTCCATGCTTGTGTTTCATTGATGCTTGTTACATTTGTATGGTTAACTTAAATCTGATCCTAAGTTATTTATGAATATAAACCCATGTCTTTGTATAGTTTCCTTCTTCTGTGATCTTACAGGTACTTGGTGAAGCTGGGCAAGTGAAGGAGCAGGTAGCTGGGAGCTGTCAAAGAGAAGAGAGATTGGATCAAAGGACTAGCGCAAGACACAGGTTGGTTCATCCTATTCCTCTTTGTTTATAGTTCATAAAGAAGAATACAAAAGTAGTTTTCTCTGTTTGTTTCTAAGGTAGCTGTCACACCTCAGTGGGATAGAGTAGATCTAAATGGACACTTTTCCTGATAACAAAATGGCGACTCCACTGGGGATCGTGTCTAGTTAGTTTGTTTGTGTTTCTCTTGTTGTTTGTTTCATAAACTTAGAAGTAGCAATCGAACTGCATTTGCCATTAACAAATTCAAAGTAGACATCTGCTGCTTCAATCCACTCAGTGGATTTGTTTATGATTTGAACAGCTAATTCATAAACTAACTGATTGCCCTTGTGATAGCTCTTAGAACCCCCCTTAGATCTACCTCTGATTGTGCATTACTGATTGCTTTTATTCGGCCAAAAACCAAAGATTAAACTGCAAACCGTGACCCAAAACCCGGATAGAATTCTCGTTTCTGCCCCAGCGTAGGCTCTGTGAAGAGGTTCTGCATTTCAACGCACTTCCCGAGAGGGCTACCTGCGCTGCAATGCAGTTTCTCTGTGTAACAGGTGCGCTGATCAGCCTAGCCTTGTGCAGCTGAGGTTCTTTGCTTCATTTTTTCCAGTTTTGTCTCTGTTTTTTGCAGCCTGTGATCAGTATTTCACTGTTTCAAACCCCTTTTCCTTACTGATATTCCACCTCAGTTGTACAAAAGAAACTGTAGATGTTTTTATGTGTTTGTTGCGTCGTTTATAGTTTTCCATTACAAAAGTAGAATAGTCGTACTGTCGTCCTTTGATTTAGATCGGTCGCAAGTGTCGATTTTGATCATAGGAGAAAGTTTATTTGCTGTTGATAGTCGATTATGCTTCTACTTTTGCCTTTGGTGTGAATTTGTGACTTTCTAGTGTCGAAACGAGTATTTATTTCAAAATCATAAAGTGTCGTAATCATCTCTACCTTTTGATTTCGAAAAGAAGCTTGTTTGTGTTTGTCACTTGAAAGCAAATTCAGATTTGTACAACAACTTTCTTTTTAGGCATCAATATTAAGAAAGTGAAAAACAAAACACATGCATGTGCATTTGCATATTGGCAATCTGTTTGGCTTGATTTAGGAAAAGTGCATTTACAGTGTGCTCTTTGCTCTTTGCGAAAAGATTGTGTCTTTCTTTTCCCCTAGTAGCTAGGATTTTCATTGCTGAAAAGAGATAAAAGTTTGTTTATCATCTTTAGATTGCATTTTAGGAATTACATCTACATCTCGTGGTGATCCCAAAAGGCAAACTTCATAAGAAAGATCAACTTAAAATAAATCCAATGAACTTAACAACGCTTTGGAACTTAACGCACAACATTTAGAGGTCTAGGCTAGAGACGTATTCCGGCATTGTAAAGACTGGTAACTGTTGTCCTCACTGGTGGTTGGGTGATTCCTCCACTTTGAGACGATAAGTGCCAGTACGGACTTGTGCTCCCACGTACCGTCGAGTATATATTGGAAGACCCCTATAGGCTTAAATCCTTTATCCATAGGAAGCCGTGTCGGCCGCCCTACTGATCGCAATGCACCGAACACAGCATTCGGGAAGATTGACTGTCGTACCGTAAAAAGTATTCTGCAGTTTTGCGATTGGTTTGGTACTCCCTCTACCTAGACCTCCAGAGCAGTCCCTTTCATTCCTTTTCAGACTCCTTAACGGAAAAGGTCCATCTGAGCACTTGTCACTTCAGGCTCATTAAAAATCGAAGGAGACTAGAGTCATCTTTTTGTTTTTTCTCGACTCTTAAAAACTGAAAAAACAAGTTGTGTCAAAGCGTGTTAAAATTTATTTTAAACGAAATATCCATACCCTTTTCCTACGTTGATCTTGGGTTGAGAAAATGGAGCCTACCAACCAAGGAATTCCCCTTGGTGGAAATCCTAGTCCCTTCTCCTCTTGGGGAGATGTTGGTGCGCCCCATATGGCCACATTGTCGCTTCCAGGACTGACAATTGGCTTGCCAGTATGGCTCTTCTCAACTAATGTCATTCAGAACACCACCATTCATGAACAATCGAATCAGCAATTAGATGAGTCCAGAGTTGCCCACCAGCCTTCTAATTCCTCTAATTCTTCCTCTCCTCCTTCCTCTTCGCTTGATGGAACTAGTAAAGCTAAAAGCCAAGTTCCTAAGGAGAAGAAGGAAAAGAAGAAGAAAGAGAAAAAGAAGAAGGAGCCAAAGGCGAATGAGGGAAAATGAGTGTCGTCTAACGAAAATCCACACACTGCACTGACCAGGCCTAAATCACCATGTGTCATTTGCAAAGGAGACCACTTTCACAGAGATTGTCCTTGCATCCCCTGGATACTAAGGGACTGGTCTCCTCGTTTGCACAACCCGGTGTCGTCAACCTCTGGTGATCATGTTGAAAGCACACCGTCGACTAGTGAAAGTGAAGCCCCGGGACAAAAAGGGAAAGCTAGATTTCCTTGTAAACTGTGCGAAGGCAATCATGCCCTCCACCGTTGTCCCTTCTTAGACGAAGCTAAAAGAGTTTTGGATGATTGTCCGGTTTCACCGTTACGACTTCCTTCTGGATATAAAAAACTCTTGCCGAGTCCGTCACTAGTTGAGAATCCAGCTAGCCCACTCAGGTGGTCGGCTGAAGTGCCTATCATTGAAGATAAACCAACTGAATCCATACCAGATGAAAGTCAAAAGGTCGAGGCGGCAGTTGACCCGGTCTTGCCTTCAGAGGTTTTATCTTCAGATGATACAGTCACTGAAGAGAACAAGGATGACACCATCCAAATTCTCTTCATAAACACAGACTCCGACGAACATGGTGGCAATCTACCCATTCCTTTACCACAGGAAGGAAGTTCATCGGAGCCATACCCGGCCGTCTACTCGGTCCCACCTCCAAGCAACCTAGTTGTCTCCTTCGACTGGAATCAACTAGGCAGACCCCGTTTACCAACAAGTGTACCATTCCGAATTATCGTTCAAATATATAGAATGGTCATGGCTGGTACCATCATAGATGAGGGGGCTTCTGTGAGTATCCTTTCCTCTACTGCTTGGAAAGCGCTTGGTTCGCCATCGCTTTTGCCTGAGATGAGAGATCTGACAGGCTTTGATAAAGGAACCAGTCGACCTTTAGGGATCCTTCCCGATGTGCCCATAACATTGAGAGGGAAGACAGTTCGCATGAACGTAATGGTAGTTCAAGGACCCTTGGATTATAACCTACTCCTTGCACGAGACTATATTTATTGCATGGGAGCCATTGTCTCCTCACTCTTTAGAGTAATGTGCTTTCCATACGAAGGAAGAGTGGTCAAGCTCGTGGACCAGCTTTCATTTCCCGGATCGCACATAGCAAATAGTCATATACCATCCCTAAATGGTCTCTTCACGCAAGAAATGTCTCAATCCCCAGTATGTCCTCCTGATGAGCGCGAGTAATTCAGAGGGATATGACTGAAACCCAGGGGGCATGCGTCCTGGTCTGCTTCGGCAGGAAAACTTCGGGTATAAGGTAGGTTTCCGTGGGAGAATATGACTAGTCAGTACCCCGTCCGTGATTGGAAGAGGGGTTATTCTAAGAATAAGATTCTCTTGTCAAAGTTATGTGAGTTGGCGGGCATCGCCACTCACCTTTGTTTATCTCGGTAGACATCGCCGAAGAAGTGTTTTGTTTACTGTGTGAATAGAACAATCTTTGGGTAACCTGTAAGAAGTAGTACCCTTCCTGATAAAACGAATGTTTTGTCAGCTCGAATAAAGGGTGACCCTTCCTGATAAAACGAATGTTTTGTCAGCTCGAATAGAGGGAGACCTCGAAACTCTGTTTTATACCTGGGGGCATGCAAACCTTTTGGAGTGCAAGCAAGGGGCGGCTATTTATTTTTTAAATTTTTAGGACCTCTAACCCTTTAAACTCGTAGGATTAGTCGTCACCTAACTTGCATAAAGAAAGGATGTGGGGCAAAAATCTAAAAGTTGTCGTTTTTATATGAGACATTCTTATCATATGACTGGATTAATCGAGCAGTTTTAGCACATAGTTCAAGCTCGTTAAAAAATAAACATAAGACCGAGCAAATGTTTCCACCCGCGTTTAAGCTCGTTAAAAAATGAACTATCCCCTTGGTAAATAACCACCGTGAATGTAGCATTTCAGCCATTAAAGCCTTGGTCGTGTTTGCACCGTCACCTCCACTTTTCCATTGGCCGATCATTCACCTCCATTTGATTGTTTACCCATTTTGAGGAACAGCTGTGAAGAGTGATTTCACTAGCCATCCTTGTAACACTGCCGTGATTGGAAAATTCCAAACCTTACCTGGAATCAGCTGCTACCCATTTTATCACTCGTTCCTCAAAAGACGAGTCTTCTTTAAGCTCTTTTCAACTGACTCGTAAAATATGAAAAGATTGCCGAGTTCTGGCCTTCCAACTCGTTAAAGCGACGGGAAGTGCTATCCCTCCTCTAGATTTTAATCTTTTTGGACCTGAGGGATTATTGCACAAAAAGATCGAGCGCTTGTTTTGTTCGGCTCGTTAAAGCTAATCGAAAATTCATCCCTTCTGTATTGTTTTATACTTTTTCGGACGTAAGGGATTAGATGACGAAAAAGGAATTTTGGAGTTACCTTTACGTACCTTTTCAGACTCTCTAAAAATGAAAAGGACCGAGTTATCTTTGTCGTTAAACTCGTTAAAAAGATTAATAGCGACAAACTTGTCTTTAGATGAGAACGAGTTTCACTATCGCTAGGCTCGTTAAAACATAGCGATGGGTTTGCCCGAAGGGCAAATTATAGAACAAGCATATGTTATCCTCCTCAAGCTTGACAAAAATAAAGAGGTACTGGTCAGCAATGACTGGGGAAAAAATTGGGAAGAAAACTCAAAGAATCTTTATTGGTAGCAAGTCGCTCTTGAACATGACACTTCCACTCCGTGCCCGAGTCGGGTTGGGTTGTTTCATTCACTGGTCACATCGCCATGGTCTCGCCACACCATCCACATTTGGGGTTAATGCTACCAATCCATCACATAAGTGTCGCCGACATGTTCAAGAGAAGTCATCCAGAAAGGCCACCTGTGTCCCGCCCACTACCATACATTATACTCCATTATTTCATGACCGCCACCCTGAACCATATATCATCAGATCGTTTTCACCTCCATCAAAATCATTTGCTCTGTTCCGTGTCATTGATGTGGGATTCATTAAGGCCCTCCTATGACGGATCACTTCTTGTCGACATCAGCTCATTATCCAAGAAGTTGATCTAGGAACACCCCATTCAGTACTTTGAAGCTTGCATGCCTCAATGGCAAGTTTCTCACTTCCGGCAACAGGTATACATCAATGACCTTCGACCGAAAGATTTTGCGTGGTGTTCGACGCCAAGTCCTTTATTCACACCACGTGAATTGTACTGCAGTACCTTGAGGGTCATTATCATTATCGGTGATTCCTCTCGCGCTTGTTAACAGTTTACATCATTGACTGGTAATCAAGCGATGTCTTTCCATGTTCGACTTCAAAACATTTTTCACATGGATCGACTTGTACTTCGAGTGAAGAGCAGACGAGATTGAAGACCCCGGATCTAGTTTCATCCATCCGGGCTGCGATATATATTCAGGAAAATAAAGACATTGAAATGTACAGCATTGCAGCACAGATAATCATCCTACCAAAAGGATGATGGATCTATCAGAATCATCAGTCTACCATCAGACGATTGTCTGTCCTATGTACATGAAAATGAATTTATAAAGCTGAGCATGGGAATGCCCGCCTCAGCTAGATCATGAAAACAGTATGAAGATAATGTATTGTATTGTATCTTATTACAGGTCTCCTCCCAGCATTGAAAGAACTTCGGATCCTCCTAATAAAGCATTTCACCCGATAAACGACCTCATACTTTAGGGGGCAACTGTTATAGACATTTTTGTGCCTTACAGCTCTAAGCATGAAATGTCCATAAACCAAGGGCTCCTAAGTCCCTAAAAGTGTTGTTCTAACTCCTAAAGGAACAAGGTCAACAAATTACAGCTTCTCCCAGAAGTTCTCCACCAGAAACTGCTCAGAATTAGTCAAATCAGGATCATTTCAGCTGCTCCACTAGCCAAGTGTGTTGCATAGCACCTAGGTCCACTAGCTAGGTGCGTTGCAACGCACCTAAATGCACTACCAGGGTGCGTTGAGCGGGAAATGACAAGTGGCAGAGTCATTCCACGAGGTGGAGAGACAATGGAAGCTTCCAGAATCTTCTCCAATGACACTTGCCTCACTGAATTCGACCAAGGATGAGTAAGAGGCTCTCAGTCTCCAAGTGGAAGCAAGAACTGACAGAGAGAAGCCACTAATCAATTCATGAGCTGACTCATCCTCCTTGCATAAATCTATATATGGATCCCTCATCCCAGAGATCCAGAGGCTGGAATTTTGCACATTGTAAGGAATTGCTGTTGGTTTTGAGATACATATCAGAGAATTGGGTGATCTATGCTTTGTTGGGGTTGAAGAAGGGACTTCTTTGCTGGGTTAGGAATCATCGATTGTAACTCCTCCTGGATCTTCTTGTATATCAATAAAACTATTTGAGTTTCTTCTCCATGCTTGTGTTTCATTGATGCTTGTTACATTTGTATGGTTAACTTAAATCTGATCCTAAGTTATTTATGAATATAAACCCATGTCTTTGTATAGTTTCCTTCTTCTGTGATCTTACAGGTACTTGGTGAAGCTGGGCAAGTGAAGGAGCAGGTAGCTGGGAGCTGTCAAAGAGAAGAGAGATTGGATCAAAGGACTAGCGCAAGACACAGGTTGGTTCATCCTATTCCTCTTTGTTTATAGTTCATAAAGAAGAATACAAAAGTAGTTTTCTCTGTTTGTTTCTAAGGTAGTTGTCACACCTTAGTGGGATAGAGTAGATCTAAATGGACACTTTTCCCGATAACACAGCTGCTAAAAATAGATCCTTGAACCAAGGGATGCATTTGCATGTTGTCTTGGGAGAAGCAGTCCACGCATGCAAATCAGTTTTTCTTGGTCCCGGGTGGAACCAATCAACCCAATGGCACATACAACAGCTTGCTTGATTGTTGGGAAAATTTGCGCATTTTTGGGAGGGACCTAGGCTGGCTGCCTAGAGGAATTGCACAATTTCTAGGCTGAGAAGATGACGGCTGCCTAGAATTGCACAATTTATGGGTTGAGCAGTCCTGCTAGGACATATTGCGCAGTTTTTCCAGTGAAGCGTGACAGGAAGAATTGCACAATTCTGGAGCCCAGCAGGCTGCTAGTCAAGATTATGCAATTTCTGGAGGGAAGGTTGGTTCCCCTCCAGAATTACACAATTTCTTGAGAGAGTTGCTCATCCTGTAGCTGGACCAA
This sequence comes from Pinus tabuliformis, assembly GCA_031772625.1. Classification (NCBI taxonomy): domain Eukaryota; kingdom Viridiplantae; phylum Streptophyta; class Pinopsida; order Pinales; family Pinaceae; genus Pinus; species Pinus tabuliformis. Next base: position 748,882,599 of record CM062811.1, read on the forward strand.
GTCAGGAGAAACAACCTATGAGGGGAATGCACCAAGCTATCATCCATAGGGTGGAAATCTGCTAGAAAGCCATTGAAGCTCGAGTACTTAACAATGCAAGACATGCTACTAAGGATGGTTGGTAGGGAGGCTCCAAAATGAAGCTAAGGAAAAATTTTGGAGGGTGGTTGTATCCACTACAACATGCCTCAAAACAGCTTCAAAATTTTAAGACCCCAAAAACTGCAAAAAATAGTAACTTGTTCTACATTTAAGGAAACTGAAAGAAATAATGGTACAATGGTGGGGGTCCAAGTGGACTAGGTGGATGGACACCATTATCCACCTGGATCAACAATTGTGCCATGATGCCACCGTAGATGCCATCATTTGTCTATCAAAATCATTTCATAGATTCATGGAACCTTAGGACAATCAAAACCTCAAGTGAGAGGTTGGGAAGAGGATACACTTATAACTCTCCAAGTATTTTAGAAGGATTAAAGTCATAGTGTATATGGTATTCCCATTGAATTTTTTTTAGTTGTTGTGATTTCATTGAGAAGGATCTTTGTTGGGTAGTGGAGGCCTTAGGACAATATAAGAGAATCAAGGTAGCTTTCAATACACTTTCATAGAGCTTAAAGAAAACTATGAGTCCAAACACACTATGAAGTCTTTAAATCCTTCTAACTCAGCAATAAAATTTACAAAATCATATAAAAAATAATCTTTCGATAGCAGAAGGAAATTATTTCAAGATAGGTATCACATAAGAATTTTGGATTCCTTAATGGCAAGTAAATACATGAGACCATCTACATATCTCAGGATGTTCCCACTTATATTCCTCGGTCTACTTATATTTCTCCTCATCTCCTTGAGAGTCATCTAGCATTTCATCCTTCCTCATGGCCCCTAAGAAACACAATTGCACAGTTTCAACGGGCTTTACTGTTGTGGGATGATGCCCTAGGAGGACACATCTGCGCAGTTTCTAGATGCAAGGTGAACTAAGCAGCTAAGGGAAAAAAACTACACATTTTTAGGATGCAAGGCACTACCACAAGATGAGGCCCTAGGAGGAGACATTTGCACAGTTTCAAGTTTTAAGGCAAACTGCACAGTTGAGATGTCTGAGGGAAAAAAACTGCACAGTTTCTGGAGACAGTCAGTTTCCACTGAGGGAAGGACACTGGGGGACACCACTGCATAGTTTTGAATGAAAACAAAGGCTTGGATTTCTGTGCATTGTGAATTTTTAGCAAGCAAGGGAAAATCTTGAGGGTTATAGATGCAAAGTGCACAACTCAAGAAAGCTGGATGAGGCTAGGTTTCTAGGGAAACTTTGGAATTTGGCTAAGTGTCGGATTAGTGGAACTGATGTGAACAATGATAGAACTTGACTACGATCACACACTTAAACACTTAGATAAAACATAGACCATCTAGAACATATAAAACATACTTCACTTAATGTAACAACCTTTGTGGTAGCTTGTGACAAGTGCGGCTCCAATGATAGTCTTTGAAAGGATATGGTGACACTTGTGCAAGAGTGCGTGAAATGAGTGTGAAACATGTCTATGTTATGAGAACAATCCATTATCACAAAGATTTCCCCTTGAGGAAAAACAAACTTCCCTTTGTATGACAAGCGATAATCCCCATGTCCAAAGATTACACATGCTATATAAAGATAAAAGCGTGAACGACTCTATTGGGTGTGACTTTTATACATGTTTCCTACACTTTCTTTCCCTAGTTTTGATCCTCTTTTCCTTGAGGCCCATCAAAATTCACATGTTGATCACCCTTTTTCTCATTTATACAACCTATTTCACCACCATGTTATTTTTCCATGTTTTGTTGAATATTACGATGCAATATTCCTTTTTGTGGCTAACTAGGGTAAGCATTGGAGAAGTATTTTGGACCCTCTTCTCTTTTTCAGGTGTTTCTTGCGGGGATGAGGTTATGGAGTGAAGAGGCTGCTTTGATTAGTTTCAAAGCAAGGTAAAGCAAGTTGTTGTTACACCCTTGTACGCTGTTACAGGTTGTTGTTACACATTGTATACTATTACAAGATGTTGTTACACCACGTGATGATACAAATGACCATTGTTACACCAAGGATGTTGTTACCTAGTGATGGTTGTTACATCCTAAACCATAATTTGACCGCGGGATGTTGTTACACCGTAGCTTGTAAAGTCGTGGGTACTATTCCACACAACAACTATCGGGGGTTATGAATTGTTATTTAGAAGCAATAGATCCAAGAAGTTGTAATCTTAACCAATGTATCTGAGAAGAATTTGTATTTAGAAATAGGTTATAACTACTTCTATTTTATGATTAGCATGAGAATTGAGAGATTATCATGACTGATCTATTCCTGATTTCAAGTATGTAATAATTATAAAAGAAACTCGATTTCTCATGTATAGGGATGGCATATAGAAAGTCACTGTTACTCTGATCTTGTAACTTTTAATTATTTTTAATATTGAAGTCACTACGGTGATGTTGTTACTGCTCCTCATATGATTCTTTAACTAATCTCATATTTATTCATGTTCCCCTACTAGGGAGGAAGGGCCCTCCTCTTTATCAGGGACTGCAACAGTAGAAGTAGTTGTATATTATTGTTTCTTTTATTGTTGTATGGTTTTCTATCATTGTTGTATAAATTGTAAACTACATCGGCTTCAATTCCAGATTATATTATGTTGTTACACTAGTTTGATTAAACATAATAATAATGACCAACTGGAATAGTCATTAGTTTATTATGTCGTGCGCCTTGCTTTGGTAATTGTGAAGTGCAATTTCATTTCTATGGAGTGTTTTAATTTCTACATGAATGATTTAATTTTTGTAATTGATTTAGCAACATTATTTATTGTCTCTTTTTATTCTTCATTCTTGGTTGTAGTGTATCAGCGCAGATAGTGCGAACTCCATTGAAACAGCAAGACCTACCCTGGGTTGACAATTAATGGTTGCGGTCTTGGTAAATTAGGACTGATTAAAACAACACTACAATTTGGCATCTTGTCGGGGATACAGTCAGCCAAGTTATTTGTTTGATGATAGATTGTTCCTAATCCATAATCGTTGGGAAATGAGATGGGAGGTAAGAACCTGTGCATTACTCTAACACACCTAGGTGGGCTCACCATTGTGTCCGCTAGTGAACTTAGAGAGTGGCATTTTGGTGTTTTTTTTAGCATGTCTTTAGCTATTCAGTTGTTGGGTGGTAAGACGAGAGGTAAGAACCCGCGCATCGCTCTAACATACCTCGGTGAGCTCACCACTGTCGAACACTGAGACACTTATGGTGTGAATTAATAGATATAGGGTCCATGTGTGCAACTGTAGGAATTATAGAAATACCAAAATTACCCCCAACTCTAATTAGTCACAGAAAAACGGGTCGTAAATAGGAAAGGAAGGGTGTAAATTTGGGAAGGAAAACATTTATCCATGAACTAATCTCCAAGGTAGAAAAAGAACAATCAAGTTCTAAAAGGGACACAAGGAAAACAGGGCCACAAAAAGCTATTACTCCCATAACAAGGAAAAAAACCTCTGATTCCTTTATCTCAGGGCCATACCATTCTAAAGCTAGCAAACATACTCCCAAGATTAAGTATCCCATTCAGGAAAAGGAGAGGGAAGCTAGTATCCAGAACTGTACGACTGAGGGCCAAGGGGAAACTGAAGGGGGGCATCAAAAACCTGACACAAGAGAGCACCTATTGGTTTATCAATATCCATATTTAGGTAGTGCGGTGAAACAGCCAGCCTTGAAGTCACCTGAGCCATCAATTCCACCTATAAGACAATCACAAGAATAGATTGAAGAACGTCTGTTATACCAAGGATTCGAAGGGTTAGCAATGGGGGACAACAATGACAACAACGCTAAAACAGATGCTACTATCACCACATTTGAGTTCTCCATTGGGGATATCATAGGTGAGGCTCCCATGAAAAATATTCCTTTATCATCCTTTTAAGGGATGACTGTGCAAGACCCAGACACCTTCTTATTTGAATTTGATGTCTTATGCAAGAGTTATGAATATGTCTCAGATGCTCAGAAATTGAAATTATTTCCTGCTACTCTAAAAGGAGCAGCCTTAAGATGGTTCATGGGGTTAGGCTATGCTTCTATTCGAACATGAAGCAATATGAAGGAGACATTCTTATCAAAATACCAAGACTATTGCAGAACCAGGGACTTAAGGGAGGAATTATTCAGAAAGACAAAGAGGGAGGATGAGAGCCTGGAGGACTATGTAGAGCAGTTCCACTATAATTTCCAGAGGTCTAAACACAGTGATTTATGCCATGAGATCCTGAAGACTATATTTCTAAGAGGAATGAGGAATGACTACCTTGATACCCTGAACCTACTAGGAAAAGCGGACATATATCAAGAACATTTAGCCAAAATTGTAAATCTCTATCTAAGATGCTCTAGAGGATCGTATAAGGGAAGAAGCACAATCTGAGATGCCTTTGCCCGAATAAAAAAATCTGCAGTCAAAGGAGTAACCAAAGCAAAGATTGGGAATTTATTTGAAAATTTCAAGACTGACATCCCTAGTACTCTATTTGCCAGGACAACAACAGCACAAATCAAGAAAACACAAGCAGAAGGTGATACGCCTCTGGTTGTGTCTACCTGAATTGCTAGAATAAACATCCCTTGAGGGAATGTGAAATGAACAACATTAGCTTGTGCAATATTTGTGAGTTGGAACATTCGACAGGTCAATGTTTGATCTTCCTACACTGAAAGTAGTACTTAGAGAATCGAGTGAAGAAGTGCAGTCCTCTTATTTTATCACACCTAGGAGACCATGGTAGCCATGACCTCCAGGTATGTCCCAAGATTTTTCTTCTTTCAATTCGTTGAACAATGCATATAATACTCAGCAATATCCATGTCAATATTCTTCTCCTTCTCTAACACAGTTTCCTTCGCCCTGGAACTAGTTGTCCCCCTCTCCCTCTATCCAATATCGTCCATCTCAATCATACGCTTGAAACCAGAACTGGAGGGGGAATGCCCAGAATATAGGTCCACCTGGATTACCACTGCAGCAGAAGCTACAATTGCCTCCTTTCCAAACTCCTTCTCCTAAACCTCCTATGTGACCCCAACTACCAGTGCAACCTAACCCTAACCTGAACAATAAAGTAGCTCAAGGCATAAAGGCTCCAACTACCTTCCAGACTTACCTTATTACCCCCGTGGTACTTAATGAAATTCAATTGCGGTCGGGTAAGGTAATTAAACCAAATAACACCCCTATCATTACTGAGGAATGTGAACCTTCCAGAGGGGGTACAATAGATCCGAAGGTAGCTATTACACCTATAACAACCAATACAGAGAAAATCGTTACGTCTATAATAGCCAACCCAAGAAGGATCGTTACCCCTGTAACAACCAACACGGGTAATGCTGATACACCTATAGTAGCCGACTCGACTGATATAACTCAGAATCCTCCATATCCTCAGAGATTAAATGAGCCTGGAATGGCCTCACAACCCAAATCTTATTTTCTTAGGAAGTTGAAAAATTTGCATGTACGAATTCCTCTGTTGCAAGCTCTTAAAGAAGTACCTAGTTATGCTAAAACAGCACAAGATTTGTGCATTAAGAAACCTGGAAGGAAGCCTAGGGACCCTGATACTATACATGAGATGGGCAAATTGTTTGAATTAATGTCTGCTCGGCCTCTTCTAACCAAGTATAATGATCCAGGAAACCCTACGGTTACTGTCTCCATTAATAACCATCCCATAACTAACACATTAATCGATCTTGGGGCTGCCATTAATGTGATGACAAAGGACCTCTTTATCACCCTAGGGCTACATAGGCTTAGACATACTTCTACTATACTTGAATTAGCAGACAAGTCCCATGTCAAACCCGAGGGGGTGTTAGAAGACATAGTAATCACAATAGCTTCCTGGAGGTATCCTGCTGACTTTCTTATCTTACAACCCAAATCCAACTTGGGGGGACATCCTTTGATCTTAGGGAGACCTTGGCTGGCCACTGTAGATGCATTTATAGGATGTAGATTTGGATCTATGGTGATCTCAGATGGCCAGGCTACAAATAATCTTAAGCTTTACCCCCCAAAACGAAATGTGGATTTGTATAACCTGTAGTGGGTCCGATGATTTTGAGCTCGAACCGGATCTTTCCCCTCACTCTGGGAAAAGCCCAGTATTTCAAGGATGAGACAAAAGATGATATCATTAATGGTTTTATTAGTAACTCACTTTCTGTTGCTTCCATTGAAAATTCAAAGGAAGAAGCGGAGGTATAAGATATAGATTTTGAACAAATGGCAACCACTCTGAACACTGACAATAATCCAATTTAAATAGAACCAGGAAAGTTTCTGAACATTAACCCCAACTTGACAGCTAAGAAAAACCAAATGTTGTTACATCTGTTACAAAAATACAAAAAGGCATTTGCATGGGCCTATATGGATATGAAAGGGATTCCTCTCAACCTATGCACTCACCACATTTAATTGAAATATGGTTACAAACAAATTAGACAACCACAGTGCTGCATGAACCCTACACTGAAGGAGGTAGTGAAGGAAGAATTACAAAAACTCCTGAGTGCTAACTTTATTTATCCAATATCTAATATTCAGTGAGTGTCTCCGCTAGTCATTGTTCCTAAGAAGAATGGAAAGTGGAGAGTTTGTGTGGATTACAAAGAACTCAATAAGGCCACTCAAAAGGACCATTTTTCTTTACCATTTATAGATCGGGTCCTTGACACCCTTTCTGTAAAAAAGTCTTTTCATTTCTAGATGGGTTTAGTGGCTACAACCACATATAGATTGCCCCAGAGGATCAAGATAAAACAACCTTTACTTTCCCTTGGGGAATTTTCGCATACAGAGTACTTGCTTTTGGACTTTGCAATGCGCCAGCAACTTTTCAGAGGGAAATACTGGTAATTTTTTCTGATTTGTTGAATGATTGCCTTGAAATCTTCATGGATGATTTTACACCTTATGGTGATGCTTTTGAAATAGCATTAGCTAATTTAGAAAAAGTGTTGGAATGTTGTGTACAGACTAATGTTGCTTTGAGCACTGAAAAATGTCACATGATGATGACTGAAGGGATCGTGCTAGGAAACTACATTTCTACTGACAGGATCAAGGTAGACCCTGCTAAAATAGAGGTAATTCTGAAAATTCCAACTCCCAAGACGCAAAAAGAGGTACGTAGTTTCTTGGGACATGCAAGGTATTACAAAATATTTATAGAAAAATTCAAAAATTGCATCGCCATTATTTTCTTTTCTCATGAAAGATGTCGACTTTTTGTGGACAGGAAAGTGTGAGCAGGCCTTTTTGAAGCTAAAATTTTGTGTATCAACAGCTCCAGTTTTACGTGGACCTAATTGGGAACTACCGTTTCACATAGCTACAGATGCATATGATATTGTTGTAGGTGTTGTTTTGGGCCAACTGGAGGACAAGAAACCTTATGCTATTTACTACATAAGTGAGAATTTGATTCTGGCTAAGCTCAATTACACAGTAACCGAGAAGGAATTATTAGCAGTAGTGCATGCCATCAATAAATTTTAACATTACATCACCAAGTATCAAGTATTTGTACACACTAACCACTCTGCCATTCGTTTTCTGATGAATAAGCCAATTACCAATGGTATAATTACACACTAGTTATTGTTGTTACAGGAATTTGATATCACAATTGTCATTAAACCTGGAAAAGATAATTTACTAGTTTATTTCCTTTCTAGGTTAACCATTGATGACAATTGCATCCCTACTGAGGATTCTTTCCCTGATGAATATCTCTTTGTTATTTTTACTTACTCACCCTTGCTGCAGGGAAGTTTCCACAATATTTGTCCTCTAAGGAAAAGAGAAAGATCATACAACAGAGTGCTACCTATACCTGGATAGACGGGAATCTCTATGACACTGGACTAGATTTTCATATCAGATGTTGTGTTAGGGAATATGAGATGCTTGATATCATTAAGGCTTGTCACAGGGAACCTTGTGGAGGGCACTTCGCAGACAGGATACAAATTCCTTTCAATAGGGTATTATTGATCAACAATATTTCAAGATGCCAAGAAGTTCGTGAAAGGATGTGATAGTTACCAAAGAATTGGCCAACCACTGCAATCAGATGAGATGTCATTATAGCCTCAAATCATCTTAGAACCTTTTGAGAAATGGGCCTTGGATTTTGTGGGACCAATTAATCCTTCATCCAGACAGAAATCCTACATCTTGGTTTGCACTCACTATGTCACAAAATGGGTTGAGGCAAAATCACTAACTAGAGCCATGGAGCAAGTTGTTTCAGACTTCATGTTTGAAGACATCTTTGTCCACTTTGGCATACCTAGAGAGATAGTCACAGATGGAGGGCCCCATTTTACATCCCATGTGATCCAAAAGTTGGTTGAAAAATATAAAATCCATCATAGAATCACAACACCTTATCATCCACAAGTGAATGGCCAAATGGAAAGAACCAACAAAGTCATTGAGGGGATTCTTACCAAGACCGTGGCTAGTCACCGAAGGAATTGGGCCAATAAACTTCCAAAATTTCTCTGGACATACAGGACTACATAGAGGAATACCATGGGATTCTCACCATATGAACTTGTGTATGGTAAAAATCCCTTATTCCCTATTGAGTTCTAAATCAAGACATTGAGAAAATTTGGATCTGGCTACAGCACAAAAGCAGAGGTTGAACCAACTCAATGAATTGGAGGAGAAAAGGCTAGCTACTATCCAGCAAACAAAGATTATCCAAAAGCAGTGAACTAAGTGGCATGACAGGTTCATCAAGAATAAGAAGTTCCATAAAGGAGATTAGGCTCTATTATATGATTCAAGATTCAAGGACTTCAAGGGTAAGCTCTGCGCCAGATGGCTAGGTCCCTGTGAGGGATGTTATCACCTGGATTGAACCTCAAACTGAAGGAAGGCAACGCTAGGGTAACCACAAACCACGCTTAGCCAAGTAGCTAGCCCTACTAGGCCAGGATTCTTAAGAAGCATAATGTCCCCTCAACCTTTAGACCCCTTAACGCCATTCGTAAGTCCCTCAAATTAGTGAAGGATCCTATCGACCCTAAGGACATGAAGGAGGTATATATTATTCATTGTTCCTCTGGGACCTCCTATATTGGTGAGATTGGACACTCCATTAATCAAAGGATTAGTGAGCACACAGCTGACCTTAAACATAGGAGAACCAAGTCTTCCGCTTTAGTAGAGCATGCGGAGAAAACCAAACATCATGTTTGTATCGAGGAGGCCTATGTTATTGCTAAAGTTTCGCAGTTCTATCACCGCAAATTTAGGGAAGCCCTTGAGATTGAAAAAAGGCTAAGCAATCTCAATAGAGAGTATGGCTGGAAGATCAGTAGTTGTTGAGTCCCAACCCTCTCTTCCTAGTCGTATTCTTCCCTTCCTCCCCTTCCTCTTTTTATAGCTTGTTCTTGTTTTCTTATAAGTTAGTTTCCCCTTGTTATCCCATATCCTTCTCTCTTTGGCCTTTGTTCTTTGATGAGTTGTTTATATAGTATGAGATATTTTAATAGTATTTAGTTTATGCTATTAGTTATATACTAATAATTTTAACTTAATTAATAAAAGAAAAATAATTACTTTAATATTGAAATCGATCTATGATAATATGTTTTTATTAATTTATAATTAAAATAATTTAACAATTAAATAAATCTAAAAATTTAAAATATTATAGTTTTTCTTTCTATATAATACTTAAATTAATTTTATATATATATATATATATATATATATATTATTTATATAAAATAAAAAATAAAATAAATATAAAATAGTTAATACATTTTATGTATAACTAACTATTAATTTAGCCCACGGGGCTTTGGCTTGATGGTGAATGGGTGCACTGTTAAGGCACTCCTTGTGATAGGTCACCGGTTCAAATCCCCGTGGGTACTTAGGTTAGTCTTAACTAGAAAAAAAAAAAAAAAAAACTAACTATTAATTTAATAATCATTTAAATTTATTTATTTTAGTATATATATATATATATAATAAAAATTAAAATAATTATAAAATAGTTAAAATTTTTATGTAAATTCATATGTCTCTTTAACTTTTAATTTAATAATAGTATAACTAACTATTAATTTAAATTAACTTATTTTAATTTTTTAATTAAATATAGTAATGTCCTGGGTCTTGTCCTGCTAGCTGTTTCCCAGTCAAATTTAGTCGTTAGTCAATATGGTCGCTGCCTGGTCAAAAAATATAGCCGTTGGATGTTCTGCTCTTATTATTTAACATGCAAACTGGATTTGATTCTTCAACTTGTCCTGACGATGAATCACACTCGTTGGTTCGAAACGCGTCGACAAATGAAATATCTTGTGATTTATGTCGAAAAATCTCTCATGAACTTGATATGGATCATAGAAACCTCAATTCAACAACTAGTAATATTGCAAACCAAAACCTCAAAATAATCCTTTGAATCAAAATGTAATGTTATAAATAACACACTTTTTTCTTTAGGAAAAACAACACAACTATGAACATAATCATAAAATAAATAAATCCACACACCATTGCCTCTTTGAAGACTCTGTGGTTTTCTCTAAAGTTATTGCACATAATGCAATATTGTCTTATCTTGAGCAAGTGAAACCATTAAAAAGGATTAAGATCAGACTTATTAGAGATGTGGATTTGTTGACTGGTATAATATAGGGATTCCTTGATGGAGCTAGTCAAAAGGAATTTTGTGGTGTAACTATAACCATTTTCTTCTCCCATAATCTAATGATTAAATGAAAATTAGGTACTGGCCAAGGCACAAATTTTATATATGAACTCCTTGCTATGTGGAGTGTCATGAGGATTTCCCTTTGGAGGTAGGTAATAGTATTAATAGTGTATGGGGATTCAAAAGTCCTTGGGGACTGGTTCAATGGAAGAGCTGGCTTAAGGGTCCTTCATTTACAATCATGGCAAAGAAAAATCTACTAGCTACAAGAGCAATATGATGATGTGCAAGTTCTTCACACATACAGAGAAAATAGTGCCATGGTGGATATGTTATCCAAGGAAGTTCTACTATTAGATATTGGGTTACTTTCCATCTTAGAGGTGTCTAATGGTATTGTGTTGTTTGTTTTGTCCTTTAAACTATTTGATCATATTCAAAAAGGATTTACTTAAATTTTAAATATGTTTAAGGTATAAGATATATCTGGGATTTTATTCTCAGCTCAATTTTTTAAATTATCAAATATGTTACTATGTAGCTAAGGGATTGTACTTTTTTATTTCCGATGAAGTATAAAAAGTGTTTTTCATATTAAAAAACAAAACATTTTTCCCTTTTTAACACCCACCATTACCACGGGGCTATGGCTATGGAGGGGGCATGTCGACATCATTCTACCTTCCCATGTGGACACCTAGCATCATCCCTCTCTCCATGTCGATATCACCACCCACCACGTGTCATGTGAGTGATAATGTAACGGAGACGGTGATGCCTAGTATTTGCCTCCCTCATATATCATTCTTGAGTAATATATGAGGCTTATGCCCTTCCCCTCATTTTAACCTCTACCTAACTTTTTTTATTTTTAATCTTTTTTCTATTAATTATGTTTTTTTTATTAATAAATAATGTTAAGATTGTTTTTATTTTTTTTCGTGTTTTTTCAAATAAATTTGTTTATATATTTAAATATACAAATAAATTTAAGTTTTTTCATGTTTATATTTATTAAGTTTTAAATAAATTAGGTCTATATCATTTTTCTCCATATACATATATAAATATTTTATTAATTTTAATATTAATATTTTAAAATTTACTCTTCTCTATATATAAAACTATATTTGTTATTAATATTTTTTTTGTTGTATGCATATATTTAAGTATGTATATTATTAATATTTTTAAAAATGTTACATATCAAATCCATATTAATTATTGAAAGAATTACAAAGTTTTTCCATATTTTGAATTAAAAAACATCTTTTAATGGGATAATAATTCTTTCTATTTGGGCTCGGATCTGAACAATGGCTAGGGTTTCCGAACAGATCTGCGTCGCCGCCGCACTACAGAACAGAGAAGGGGGTTTCAGTGGAACACTGCGCAGTCCGCATAGGAGATCGGTAGCTGGGCACAGCGAATCAGACACATGGCCAAGATTTTGGTACCGTATCAAACCGAACAAGAAACTTCATGCGGTAAATCGATCCACTTTCAGGTATTGTTTCGCTGTTTTTGATAACCCCCATTCATTTTGGCCCGGATCTCCTACCGGGAAGGAACATAATGAAACGGAACAGAAGAGCCTGGAGATAACCCCTCCTTCCTTGACCCTGGACGTTACGCTCAGGACGGATTTGGAATACTTCTTACTCTGCCTTCGATGCTTTGCCGACAAGGATCCTAATCTGTATTGTGTAGCTGCGATCAACCCAGCATGGATCCGTATTGCCCGCGCGGAAGGAAAATCGATCTGGCAGTCTACTCCCCGACCTCCTCTCGGAAGATTGTCGGCACGATCTATCACTTCCCGGCAGCCCCCAAACAGATCAACTGAAGTCCAAGAATGGGGACATCGGTCACAGGGTTCAACCGAACATGCAGAGGAAGAAATTATTCGTCCACACCTAGATCTGCAAACATATCCTATTATTTTGGGGTAAAAAGACAAGGGCGATACGAATCGGATGGATATGGCCGCAGAGATAAGTTTTGAGCCGCCAATACTTCCCGCTTGGCTAGATCCAGCAACACGAAAGCACTGCAGGACCGATTCACTCAGTATAGAGGCCGATCTGGTCCAGATCTTCATAAAAACAACTGAGGGCAAACACCACTGCATGCGGATCAGTCAAAGAATGAGCATCCAGGAGTTAAAAAAGAAAATACAGGGACATTTGGGAATCCCAGCACAACACCAAAACCTTATATATGCAGGATACAGTATGCAGGACAATCAAACTCTCCAGCAATACGGCATTACTAAAGATTCAACCATTTTCTTAAACCTCCGACTGCACGGCGGGAGCACTGGAAACAGCTCTAAGAATTCAGGATCCTTCCGGGATGCAGTGAAAGGAAAGGAAAAAACAAAAAATAAAGAAGCACCACCATCAGAGGCACCAGGACCCTACATTGTAGAACAAAAATCAGAATCACCAACGCTACAAGTCACTATACCAGAGGTAACTAATCTGCATACTGACTTATGTAAATGTGCAGTTATTTGCAGATTTAATGGCTTCTGGCCAAAATCAGACGCCTTGCACCAATGGATCTATACAACATGGACATCAAGCTGCGAAATATACCTTTGTCCCAAAGTGTACTTCATAGTCAGATTTAATTCAGAACAAGAACGAGACAGCATAATAAATCAGGGGCCTTGGTTCTGGGGCAGTGCTGGCCTCTTCCTTACCCCCTGGTTTCCTGATTTCAACGCTAATACCATGAAAGTATCAACGATGCCTGTATGGGTGAGACTACATGGTCTCCCCTTACACTTTTGGCATCACAAAGTATTAGCTGCCATTGGGGATTCCCTGGGAAAATTCCTAAAAATGGATGAAGACAGAGCCATCAAGGGTATATTTACATTTGCCCGAATATGTGTAGAAGTGGACCTGAGTCAGGGGCTACCTAACCACATCACGTTGAACTACAATAACTCTCAATGGATACAATAGCTCGACTATGAGAACACAGCGTTCCGGTGCAGGGGATGTATGCAAACAGGGCACCTACACTATGACTGCCCTTATGCTCGAAAGGACATCAGGAGAACCAAGAATCAGCATAAAAAGCCCAAAGGCTGGCAGCACACCGAACCAGTCACAGAAGAAGACACATATGAGGAACCTGCAGAGAATCAGACAGAACCCGATACTCAAATGGGACAGACATCTACTCAGGAGGAAAACGCACTAGCTACATATTCAGGGACTCACACCCGGGATCAGCAACAAGAGCCACAAACAGAAATAAGCGGCATCAAAAGAACCCATGGATCAGAGGGCTCGGATTCTGACAAAGAACAACAACTAATCACTATGGGAAATCAGCTGGCCATCATTACATATGACACTGGTGGTTGGCGACGGGTGGAGAAGAAGAAGGGCAAAAAAATCTAGTTTTACTGTTACTTTTTCTTTTTTCTATATCATGTAGCTTCCTGTCACAACAGGAACAGTAACTGCAATTTTTGTGTTTTTTCATATACTCTGTTTGCTGCCTGGTTTTACAGGAACAGCCATATGAATATGCATCATGCATCTACAAAATGTAATTTTATCAATATGAATAAAATTACGATTTTTTCCTAGGGGAAAAAATAATTCTTTCTATTTATTTTACTCAATGTGCATATTGAAATATTTGATTTAAAAGATACATTAATTTTTTCCGTGTTATTAATTACTATATTAAGAATGAAATAAATTACACATCTCGCCATCAATGGAAAGCGAAAATATAAGATTTTTTTAATTTAATTACTTTATTTTTCTCTATATAAAGTTCATCTAAAATTATATTTTTAATATAGATATTGAAATATTTAACTTATTACTAAGAGTAAAATAATTTTTGTTGTTAATATAATTGAACATAGAATAAACAACACATCATGTAATATAAATAATGTTATTTTTTATCAACTCCATATTAAGTAGTGAAGAAATTGCAATCTCCCTCACACTGAAAAGTAAATTTATTTTTTTACATTCAATTACTTTATTCTTCTAGATATAAAGTTGATGTAAAATTAAGGTAAAAATTGAAGTATTTTATTTATGGCAAATAATTTTTTGTTACTATTTTAATTTATTAGTGTAAGTATTATTTTATTATTTTTAAATCTCACATTATTTGACAACAACTCCCCCATACTATGATGTAAAGTACCTCATAGAGAAATAACACCACATTTGAATTTAGAGGTTGATTTTGT
The DNA here is from genome assembly GCA_031772625.1 of Pinus tabuliformis. Taxonomy (NCBI): domain Eukaryota; kingdom Viridiplantae; phylum Streptophyta; class Pinopsida; order Pinales; family Pinaceae; genus Pinus; species Pinus tabuliformis. The sequence goes on from CM062811.1 coordinate 748,897,663, forward strand.
GCTTTTTGCTCAAAACAATTCTAGTGGTCAAGGCCATAATTTCAAACAAGTTGTAATATTAACCTTGAAAAAATGTGGGTGCTATTGGTAGCACTAGTTTTAGTTTTGGGGATTAGTTTTAAAGTTTATATTTGGAACAATACTAGATGTAAACATTATAATTTCAACCAAGTTGTAATTTTAACTTTGAAGAAAGAGGTGATGTTGTGAGTAGTATTTTTTTTCAATGGTTGATTTTAGGGTTTTTGTTTAGAAACTTAGATATGACAATTGTTGAATTTTTAATTTTAACTCTAAAAAGAGTGCTACTAGCAGCATCATTTTTTGAAACAAGGGTAAAAATAACCACTAAATGTGACCTATAAAAAATGAGAACTCATTAAATTTCTTGTTAAGTCGATAATTATGTTTGTAATAGATGGCTCTCTTGAGGAGGTCATTTAGCTCTAGTCAAATTTTTCCTTGAGGCTCTTGTGGAGAGACCTATAACTCAAAGAAGATTATGTTGAGGTTTGGAAAGAATACAAAAATTGTATTAAGAAATGTAGTGTCATCTTCACTGATGAAGAGAATGAACTCCTATGGTCACTAAACCTTTTATGAGGATATGAGCAAGAATTTGATACAAGACCCTATCCTCATAAGGAAAAAATCAACTATGACCTAGTGGTTGAAATGAATATAGAAATTCAAATGCTCGAGAAAAAAAAAAAATTAATTAATTAAAAAATTATTTATGTAGATTCTCCTCAATAATAGGGACCTACACTGGAGGGCCCAAGTAGACATTGTTATTGCGAAATATACCTTGAGGCTAACAACTATCTTATTCTCTCTCCACCCATTTTCAAAGCAAGCTTGGAAATAAATTCAAGGTCTAACCAGACTACACAGCATTTCTAAAGGATATCCTATAATAGAAGCTTTAACAAAATGGCATTGAAATAAGGACACACAATCTCTCAAAGTTTTCCCCTTTACCTTGACATGGGTAATATGGTTGGCCAAAATATAAAGCTTTTCAAAGGGTAAGGATACCCTACCGTTCAAGTGTGCTTCTCAAAGTATCAATATACTTAGTGCCTTTCTCAATTCTTCGTCACTCCTCCGTGTGCTCAACTTTTGGTATGTCATATTAGTGAAGTCGTCTGTAAAGATTTTTTTTTTATGAAGCCTCACAAGGAAACCCATCAAATGGAAGGGTTGGGAATCATCTTCTTCTTCCAAAATCATTTATTTTCATTCAAAATTGGGATTGGCCACACTACAAACTACTACAGTGAAATCACAACACTCAAACTAGTTCTAATTCTTTCCTTTGGAAAAGGGATCTCACACATCCCAAGCCTAGGTAATCCCTTTTTAGTGATACAATGGATGAAAATGCACTCTATTATATATTTTTTTCTTTAATCATTATTTCATGATATAAAAAACTTACAATTAACCTATTCTCACTTTACATTTACACATGTATACAAAGAGAAAAACATTGGTGCCCATAGGTTGTCCAAATAAGGCTAGTTGTAAGAAGGAATTTGGAAAAAACAATGTCCCATTAGGGATATCTTACTTCTTATCTTTGTGAATCTTGGTTTTAATTTTGTTACAGGTTGTCCAAAGAAGGCTAGTTGTAAGAAGGAATTTGGAAAAACAATGTCCCATTAGGGATATCTTACTTCTTATCTTTGTGAATCTTGGTTTTAATTTTGTTATTATATCTGATGATTGAATGTCTTGAATGTAATTTGGTCATTGCCATTTCTTTTTTTGACCCTCTGTAAATTTTGTAATTTCTCACTTATTGTATATGGAGCATAGATGACATCATTATGGAGATACATAAACATAGACATTTTTTTTAAAGGCCTCATGGTCACTTTGTATAAGATTCTCATTACAAGCAATTTGCAATAATGTATGGTATTTGTTCTTATAATTTTGCTACCTTATTAAACATTTTTGTTTGGAAAAGAAAAATAATTAATTAATCTATTCAAGAATTTTATTTAATAAAATTATAAAATTTTATTTTTAGTAAAAATTATTGTTTTCTAGTTAAATGACATGATTAAAAAAGATCATGTATAATCACAGATGAATTACGTTTTTTTTCCTTCTTTGTAAAAAACACTTTGTAATAATATTTTAATCATGAAATCAAACACACATTTGCTAGCATCCAAGCCCTGATATCAAAACACCCCATACTATAATGGCATGTGACTTATTGCAACCTTGCTTTACATTACATCCTTATACAACCCTCTTCAACTAACCAAAACATTTTCATTTTAAAAAGTAAAATAGACCAAAACATAAATGAAACTTCCTTTAGTTTTTTTTCAAAAATCACAACAAAAATAAATAAATAAACTACTTATGAAAAAATAATTCACAATTGAAACCTCTTATTCAATCAACACACTTTGTTAAATTGTCCAGCCTTCTTTTGGAAAAGTATCTACAACACTTTCTTAAATTGGCCAGCCTTGTTTTGGAAAAGTGTCTACTTTGCGATTGAACTCTATATAAATATGGATAAAAGAAATTTCAGCAAAATCTCTTTTCAACCCTGGGATGTTCAATCCATTAAGGATTGATAGTAGATTATTGAATCTGCTTTTACTAATTGGAAAATCTAATACCAGTTTAGGTTCCTTTTCTCTTTTTGTTCCAATGTAATTTTGAGAAAAATTCGAAGTGCATAAAGTTGTACTCTGTAATTGCTGAGAAAAATTCGAAGTGCATAAAGTTGTACTCTGTAATTGCTGCCAAACCCAATCCATAGTTCAAGGAAAAATGGTGTAAACTTTTGAAAACCTTGACATGCTCCATTAAAAAAAAAGCAAGATATAAATTGATAATTGGTACGGGCCTAAAGGATCTATGGACATGATTGCTTCAAGTTATTCACCAATCATGATTAATAATACAACGAATTAAAAAAATTCAGGAGTCTAACTTCATGATGATGAATTCTAGTTGCATGATGAGGTAGTCAATAAATTGGACCATTGACCTAAATTATAGGTGATTATAACGAAATCTCACCACATTATTTCAAGAGTCTATCCTCATGATGAAGAATTCCAGTTGCATAAAAAGATTAGACTGCTGCCATAAATTTTACATAATCATAATGAGTTCATCAATGTATTGGACCATTGACCTGAATTCTACGTGATTACAACGAGATCTCACCACATTAAATTCCTCATTTTAGTTAGTGGAACATGATTAATCATGATTAATCATTTTAGGTTTTTGACTGCAACACAAATAGTTTATCTTATGATTATAAAGTTAAATCATGGTTTCTAATCCCAAAAAAAATCATGTTTCACTTTGTGAAAGTTTAGTAGTTAAGAATCATTGTTTACCGCGCTGTGCATAAAACATCTTCACATGACATCTCAATTTTTAAAAAACCCAATGAAAATTTACCCAAACTCTGCTTAATCATGATGGGATGCTGACTCTAGTGGTGCATCATAAACAATATTTTGTCTTACATTGCCTAAAAAAATGGATTCATATACTTTGCATTAAAATAATTAGATGCCCACTCTAACCTTTATTTAGTCTAACTTTCATACTGCCCATTGTATGGTAAATATAGTATTTGTGTTATATTTTTTACTATGTGTGATTTACAGTTTGAGTGGGCTTAATGGTTAAGAGCATGTGTTTCCTCCTATGAGGTCACAGGTTCAAAACCGAAGGGGTAGAGTATGTATGACTTCGTAGACTTAGCAATGAAATCATTTGGCGGAAGTGATCCTTTGTCCCACAAACAAAGAGGTCTCATAACCAATTTGGCTTTGGTTGTGGCTTTAAAATTAGATAATATAATATAATAATATATATAAGGGCTTTTGTGATAAAACTCTATCTCAAATATTATTTTTAAAATAAAATTTATTCCTATCTAAAATAATATTTGTTCATATATATATATTGATATTTGAATTTTAAATTTCATTATTTGTATAATACTTTATAATATAACAATGTCTAATAATTTTAAAGCTACTAAATATTATATTGAAAATAAGTTTAAAATACCAAATATTAACTTTATTTAAATATTATATTAAAATTCATAAAAAATAATTCAAAAATATTATTTTTTTCTAGAGAAAATATCGTAATTTTTATTAATGAAAATAAAAATTACATTATGTAGATACATAATGTGCGTATGCAATCGTTAGCCAAAAAAATTCAATACAGTGATCATTATACAAAACACACAAGCCCACTGAAAAAAACCCATGAAAAATCACCAAAAGAAGGCCAATAATAGACAACTATTATATTTAAAAAACATGTCAACAAACCTAGCAAGCAGTGGGTCAATAAGAAAATCAGTGGGAAGCCCCGAATGATGCATGGTTTCGAATAAAAAATAAGTGGCAACACCCAAGGAAATATCGACGAAGCTCATCGCCAACTTCAAAGGGAAGTCGCCTGAAAAAACAAAAAATATATAGAGTCGTTATGTCTAAAGGAAGTCCACGACAACAAAAAAGAAAGCCACTAGGGTAAAAGATGCGTCGCTGAAATGATGAACCCACATCACAAGCCCAAAAAAAAGAGCCCCCGAGGGCAGAGGAAAGAGACCTCAAGGCCCAAAGGAAGGCGCTGACACTGTTCTTAGATGGAAGTGAATCAACTGTGAAGGACCAGAGTAAAACGAAAATGAAGACAACATTGAGAAAGACCCCATGTCCACTAGAGAAACAACATCCACATCGTTATTGATGACCTGCAAAAACATAGACACCCATTGTAGAAGACACAGAGACGTTGACTCCATAAGAAATATGTGAAGTATGGACTAAGGGACGAAGGTGGCTAGGGTTCTATCCTCCTCGCCCCCCGCTCCATGCAAAATAACCACTTGTGAGAGAGGGAAAAATAATATAATAGTCTAATAACAATAGAGGAGGAAGGAAATCTCAAAGAAAACTTAAAATGGAGGCCCTCTAGTCCACAATCCACTGCTAGGGTTTCCGCTCACGCTCCCACAAACATAGTGAAAGGAACCCAATCCAATTCAAAAAATATCAAATATTAAATTCAATTAAATTATATATAAAATTTATCAAAATAAATACTTTTCAAATTCTCTATACCATAAAATCGTATTATATAATACTTCCTAAAACATATTTTTAGAAGTCTTTAAAAAATATATTAATATCTTTCTTTTCTTTTCTTTTCTTTTTTTCTTTTTTTTTTCTATGTAAGACTAATTCTATTAAAAGATACAAAAATAAAATTACAATGAGGCCCCAGCCTCAACCGTTATGAGCATTGTTCATCAGGAGTATCTAAACTGCCCCATATTTGGGGAAACCAGTTTGTCATAACAAAAGAACCATACATGAGACCTTGACACAACACAGAAGAACACAAAAGAGGTTTTGACACAACACAGAATAACACAGATGAAGTTTTGACAGAACAGCCTGTCGTTCAGACCAAAAACTAACACAACAAGTGAATTGACCAAACCAGTCAGCAGCTGAGACCTTAGCTGGCGCGTGGGTGGCAACGGATGCCACGTGGCTTCATTTGGGCTCATCCGGGGCTGGAGTCTCCTCAACTATGTGACATGCATACCGATACCAATCTTCATCCTCTTCTGCCACGCCACCTTGAGGCTCCCGCGCAGGAAGAGTGCCACTCGTACTGCCAGCCATAACCATTGAACTAGACGCTCCAACTGAGCTGCCACCTGGTAGCCGAATGTCTTCAGTATGTCCACCTTCTGCATGCAAACCGCCACTCCGCATTCCCCTACCCTCTTTCTTCGGGAGCATCCCTGAGTCTCAACTAATTCAATGACTGCGCTCCTCCTAATGCTGCGCTTCAGAGAATCTCAATGGAGCGCCTTGCTGCTCACTTTCTTCAGAGAAGACAATGGTTATGTTGGCAATGATGATAGGTCTGTTTAAATTGCTCCGAAACCTAAACTGAGTCGAGTGAGGGGTCGGAATGGGGGGCAAAGGAAATGTAGCAGTATGAAGCCTGAAATCGTTGTGTTCAACAATTGAAGCTTGCGCACGACCCCGTCCACTATGAGTATGAGGATAATGCCTATGATTCGAGCTATGAGGGGGAGGATTTTCATGGGGAAGAGGAGGTGAGGCAAGTTCAGGGCTCTATGCTGCCTATGGGCGAGCACAACCGTCGCAAGTGCCACCTTTGCGACTCCTCATGCGGTGGCAAACCATGTCAATATGGTGGGAAGAGAATTCAGCGGGAGGGAAGGCCAGGAAAGAAAGCAAAGGATGAACAGAGGGCATCTGAGCCAGATTCAAAGGGCAAAGCCTGGAATGGGAGTAGTGATGCCCATTTCCAAGGTCGACACAACACAGTAGCCAGCAGCGGCTCCCGGTAACAGTTCGACTACAGGGATTTCCAGCTTGGGGTAGGTAGATACTGAGGGAAGGAGGGAAAACTGAGTGGTTGGGAGGCTCCATTTCAAGGCATAAGATGTCCAGGTCTCGGTCTAAGTGGCCATTAAATGCTGCTTGCAGGCGAGCCTGAATTCCTCTCAGATGGGCATAGGATGGTGCGTTGGCCACCATCTGGCTCGTCCGAACGCCACCTAACAGTCGATTCCACATTAATTGCCTCGGTGGTCACCTGCATCCGGGTGCGCTTCTTCTTCCTGTGCCATTTCACTCTTCACCAGTTCCTTGTATTCCAATAACTGGTTTTCAGTGGCTAGAGTAGAAAGCGAACCTATATAGAGATCCCTTCCACTTTCCACTCCTATATTAGCTAAGAGGTCAGCCACTCTATTGCCATCTCGACGCATGTGCTTGAGATTGACTGCTCTGCGGGAAGAGAGCCAGATCTCAATAAGTTCCAGTTGACTCGCCAATCTCCAACTGTTGCTCACTTTGCTTGATGGTGTTCCCTGCAAAATTTTGTTGACCATGTTTATAAGGATCTGTGAATCACCTTCTATTACAAGCGGGAAAAAACCATGATTTTGAGCTAGTAGGAGTCCCTACCATAAACCTTCTAATTCTGCCAAGTTATTTGTGTCCCATCCATTTGAGCCTAAGTAGGATAAAAGGGGAGCTCCCTTATGATCCCTGAATATTCCCCCAAATCTTGTTTTGCCTGGATTCCCCTTCGAGGCTCCATCAAAGTTTAGCTGGATCATGTGAAAGGGAGGAGGAAGCCACTTATCTGGTGTCCTACTCTTAGCTGAAGTTTTTCCTTTGATTATCATCTCTTGATTCCACTGAAGATTCCAGTTGGCCCATATGTTTTATTCCTGAGGGAAAGTCCTCCTCATGCCATGTTTGAAGAAGTAAAGTTTCCCTAAATTTTGACAGACAGTATTCCAAAGAATTTCCAAGGGCGAGGATTGGTCCTTGAAGATGCGCCGGTTTCTCTCCTTCCATATTGTCCACATGAGAAAGCCAGGGATAAGCTTCCATAAGGAGTTTAAAATCTTGCTCTTAAATGGATTCCGAGCCCAGTTGCGAACAGTGGTGGTTATGTCTCCTTGGATCCGTCCATCCTTTTGGCATCGAAAACTGACTTTTTCCCAGAGCGTGTGTGCTAGTGGACAAGAATGCATAAGATGCTTAGTGGATTCCTCTTCTTGCTTGCAGTTGGGACAAATGGAGGGACCGTGGAAGTTTCTCTTCTGGAGATTGTCCCACGTAAGGATTTTGTTTTGACATAGAAGCCATAGAAAGGTGGAAACTTTCGGCCAAAGACTAGGGTCCTAGACTTTGTTCCAGAGAGGATCTTTAAAGGCTTGTTCCTTTATGATGATGTTGTAGGCCTCCTGAGTGGTGAAAGTCCCTTTTTCTTCGTAGCCCCATCTGAGAACATCCTTTTTATCTGAATATTGTATTCTCCTCTTAGTTAGTTCTGTACCAAGTATCTGTTGAACTGATTCCGTGCCATGTCTTATGATGTGGTCCGTGCGTAGCCATTTCCTGTACCCCTGTGTTATGGAAGGCCTCCAGAATTGCTTGACCGTGTCAAGTGTCTGCATTTCCAGATCCGGAATTTGATGAGGTATGATCAAGTCCTTTAACTTGGGTTGCTGCTGCTAGGAATCCTCCCAGAACCTTGCCGTGTTGCCATCCTTAACTTCCCAGAAACTGTGCTGTTGAATTAAGATCTTTTGTTGCTTGGCTGCATTCCAGATTAGAGATCCCAGGCTGACTTTTGAGAGTCGGATTAGTTCTTCTATAGGTTGATTATTGGCATATTTTGTTGTCCAGAGGGTGGCCCATGGGGTGAACGGCGCAGTGAGCCATTTCCACCAAATGCGAGCACCCATGACCACGTTACTGTGATAGGGATCATGAAGCCCAGTTCCACCTGCCATCTTCGGAAGACAAATTGTGTCCCATTTGACCAGAGCCCATTTGTGATTTTGTCCCGAATTGCCCCACAGAAAAGATCGCTGAAGATGTTTGATTTCTTTAAGAACCCATTTGGGTGCAGCCAGGACCGAGAAGAGATACAACGGCATAGATTGGAGAACTGCCTTAATTAAGACTAAACGACTGGCCATATTGAGGGACCTATGAGTCCAAGAGGAGAGGTGTGCCTCCAGTTTTTCTAAGAGCAACTTCCAAGATGAGTGTTTCAGAGCAGAGTCAGTCATGGGAGCCCCAAGATATTTGGAAGGGAGAGCAGCAATTGTGAATCCAAGTATGCAGGCAATTGAAGCTTGGGTGACAGCAGGGGTATGAAAAAAGAAATTTGAGATTTGGCTTCATTTATTCTTGCGCCAGAGGCATCCGAAAAGTCCGTCAACAGAGATTTGAATTGACGTGCTTCCTGGACTGAAGGATGGCCAAAAAGCATGTTGTCATCCACGAATTGCTGGTGGGTAAAAGAAAGGGTGTTAGGAAAGGAAAGGCCTCTTAATTGCTGGGATTGCAGAGCATTTTTTATGCTTCGGCCAAGACCTTCTGCCATAATGACAAAGAGAAAAGGGGAGAGGGGGTCTCCCTGTCTGATTCCTCTAGAAGGATGGAAAGGAGAGGAGGGGATGCCATTGACCAGAATAGAGAAGAAGGAGGAGGATAAGAGACTCATTACCCATCTTACCCAAGGGAGAGAGAAACCAAAGGCAATTAGAGTCTTTTGAATATACATCCAGCTTAAACTATCAAAGGCTTTTGAGAGGTCGATTTTAAGGAGCATACCTGATTTTTTGGAGTGCTTCAGGGAGTGAATGATTTCATGAGTTAGGATGATGCCATCCATTATCTTCCTGCCTTCCACATATCCTGATTGCTCTAGCGAAATGAGTAGTGGTAGCAACGATTTGAGTCTTGAGGCAATGACTTTGGAGACAATATTGTAAATGACGTTACACAGGGCAATAGGCCTGTATTTGTCAGGGGTACTGGAATGAGCTTCCTTGGGAATGAGGGCTATGAATGTAGCATTCATGGCGGGAAGCATCCACCGAGAAGTTCTCCATTCCTCAACAACCTGCCAGACCTCCATTTTAATCAGATCCCAGAAATTGTGGGAAAAATTGGATGTAAAACCATCAGGGCCAAGTGCCTTCCCTTCTTTTAATTGACGCACTGCATTTTCCACTTCCTGTAAGTCAATCGGCCTAAGTAAGAGTTTATTGTGCTCCTCTGTGATGACTTTTGGAATGTTCTTTGTTATTTTCTCTATGGCTGGCGATCTATCTACCTGTGGTTCTTGATGAGCCCGCTTGAAGTAGTTGAGAAGTTCTTGTTCGATATCTTCATGATTTTCAACTTTTACCCCCTGCTCATTTTGGATGTGAGTGATGTTATTATTCATTCTTCGTTGAATAGCAGTTCGGTGAAAAAAATTTGTGTTTTTTTCGCCTTCCTTGAGCCATTTAATTCTTGATTTTTGCCTCCAGAGCATTTCTTCTTGTTTTTCTCTCTCTGATATCTGAGATTGAAGAGACTTTTCCTATTCTGAAAGTTCCTCTGATCTACCTTCTGTGATGATCCTTTGCTGCAGTCATTTCATATCTTGATCAAGAGTAATTTGAGCCTGGAATATGTTACCAAATGTAGAGTGGTTCCATTGTTTTATTTTGATCTTGAGATTTTTAAGCTTTTGCTGAAATTGAAACATTTTGGAGCCTTTCGGAGGAATGAAATTGTTCCATTCTGAATTTATTAGGTTGGTGAAATCCGGATGTGTCATCCAAAAGGCTTCAAAGTGAAAAGGCCAACGGGTAGCATTGCCTGGTCTTGACCATTGGAGGGAAATTGGCCAGTGATCTGAACCTGAGAGCGGCAGTATTGAAGCTAAGAGATCTCCTCCAAGATGAATTGCATTGTCTGAGAGTAAGAATCTATCCAAACGAGAAGCTATCTGATGCGAACCTACTCTTTTATTATTCCAAGTGTAAAGTCCATTATTGAATGGCATGTCAATGAGCCAGTTGTTTTGAATGAAATCTTTTAGATGATTACTTTCCTTGTCTAGTTTGTTTCTTCCGCCCTTTTTTTCTTCCAACTTGGTTATCATATTGAAGTCACCTCCAGTGATCCAGAGTGGATGAGTTCTTTCAGCATTGATCAAAGATAGGGTATTCAGAATGTCTACCTTGTACACAGCCTCCTGGGGGAAGTAGACATTGGTTAAATGACCGTGTATACTGGTCCCTGTGATGTGGAAAGTAGCTTGAATGAAATGCTTGTTTGCATGTATGTTATTGAGCGTAATGGCTCGTTCATCCCAGATGATTGCCAAGCCCCCTAAAGCACCTGAGGCATCCACCGTAGCTGCAATACTACTTGGCCAGAATTTTGCAGTGATACGGTCCAGAGATGTAGAATTGCATTTGGTTTCTTGCAAAAAAAGGATTTGAGGCTTCTCTTGCTGTATCATATTTTTAATCAGTCTGCATTTCCCGAGGCTATTAAGCCCTCGAATATTCCATGAGATTAGCTTCATGATGGTATGTTGGGGAGAGAGTTGTAATACTTTGTAAGCTTGGAGTATCTTCCTAATTCCACCAGCATTTCCCCGATGCGGATGGTTCGTTGGAGATCCATTTTCCTTCCTCTCTTTTTGTTGTCTTTGGTAACATTTTTCCCATCCCAAAGACTTCCAGGCTGAATTCCTAGGGATTTTTTTCGTTGTGCCCTGGAGAGGATCACCTCCAGATTCTCCAACTGTCTCTCTGGAATTTTATCATAATTTTTTGTTTTGCATGCCTGCTCTAGTCCAAGAATATCCAGATCCCCAATATCTATGCTCTCAGGTTCCTCTTCCATGTGCTGGGTATCACTTATTCCTTCTGTTGTTTCTGTTTCCGTTGTAGAAGCGGGCTGCATGTTATCTACCTCCATGCCCTGAGAGTTCCAAGCTGGGACTTTACTAGGAGCAGAGGAGGAAAGATCTGTGGATTGTTTATCTTTTTGGGATTTCTTGGAACCGATATGGGAAGATTGCGTTTCCATCTTGGGTCTCTCCTCTGAGGGAGCGGGGTTTTCAGAGTTATATAAATCCTGGCGGGCCAACATTTCAAAACTATTGCTCGTGGAAGGCTTGGATGAACTGGCTTGAGGCATCTTAGGGTTTGAAGCAGGTTTTTTGTGGTTTTTCCTGCGATTGGTGACTCTAGTGAAGCCATCCGAATTAGGCTTATCAGAGGCTGAGGGGGCTGAGGGCTTCTGATTTAAAGGACAGTCACGAAACAGATGGCCAAGGGCATGGCATCTCCTACATCGAAACGAGACATGTTCATAATCTATTAACTGAACCCATTCAACATCGTCATGATAGAGACTTACCGCATCCGGAAGTGCCTTGCTGAGATGCATATAAACACAGATTCGGGCATAGGAAGTGTATCTTCAAAGTTTTGTCTCCTCCGCGATTTTGATAAATTCACCTAGACCATTGCCAATGTCTTGTAAAGAATCTTCGTCCCAGTACTCCAGAGGGAGGGAGTAGAGACGGATCCAGACAGGTGCCCAGCTAAGATCTTCTTTGTCCATATTGAATCGCTCAACCCAATCCCTCATATACAGGCCTGCTGCATTGAAGAAATAGGGCCCTCCATCCAGGACTCTGTTTCGGTCTTCTAAGCAGTTAAAAATAGCTGTGAAGAAGCCTTTAGGCCCCAACTGCAGGGTAATGTGTCCTTTCGGCTTCCACTTAGCTGCGATCCAACCATGCAGTGCTTTCTCTGTAGGCCATAATCCTATGAATTTTCCAATCAGGGCATGATCTCTCATGTACTGGATCTGAGCATTGATTCAGTGACTTGGGAGCTCTATCTTCGGTCTTTCAGTAGCAACCGGCTTACAGGTGGCCAATGTTACTTGGGGATGCTCCTTGTCATCTATCTTGGCATTTTGTGGATCTGTTCCCACTCTAAAGTCATCTTGTTCAGTTTGTCTCATACCTTCCTCATGCATTTGAGGAGTTTCATTTTCACTAGGGTGAGGCGCAGATTCATGATTCGCGCGACTCTCCTTGTCATTTATGGTTTGTTGTATTGCTGGAGGTATTGACAGTAGTGCAGCAGTCTGTACAGGTCTGCCATCGCAGGTCCTTCCGTAGCCCTAAATCGCCATTTCCACCAGACCGCCAGAGCTCACATTAAAAATTATGATCATAGGATTTACAATTTGTATATATTAATATCTTTTGTTTGTTGATTTGTTGGCTTTCATTTAATCATAATTCAGTCATACATAAACAAAAGTCTTATTTTCATGGTCTTCCACAAGTGAAACCAAAGCAACAATAATAAGTATATTGCAAAGTTCTTCTATCTAGCAAAATTACCTATACTAATCCTACTTTAGAGTTTATATCTAGGCCATGGCAGATGTATGGAAATGTCATAATAAAGTTTACAAATTAATGGATGGGTATAAATAATAGGCTACAATTGTAAAACATAGGAAACTTCAAAATTGAATTTAGAAAACATAAACAAAAGACAAAAGTGAACCTGGGCTAGCCTCCTTCCTCAGAAGACATCAAAGGGGTGAGACCCTATTTTCTCAAATATGGTGTGGACTGCCTCTCACAACGTAAATGTGTCTCTATGTGGGCCAGCCAAGTATCCATGCTGAATAAACTAGAGCACACATGGTTTTGGACCCGATGGATGTTGTTGATATGAACAATGATTTAATTGTCGCCGTCCGATGTCTCTTGAATGACATGGCCCATCATGGCCTTCATATGCCAATATAACATTATGGAGTGAAAGTATTGATGCTTGTGACCCTTGATGTGTTTAGGGTCTAGAATCTTATCTAAAACAACATCCTACATTTTTTAATTAGAGTGAGCATTCATATCGCAAACCACTCGAGCCTCAAGTATACAGTTTTCATCTTGAACTCCCTAGGGTGTGAGGGGGGGGATGAGTGAAAGAGATAGGCTCCCAACTAAGCTTGATACTGGGCTCGAGACCTGCCAATGGTGCTGTAACACCTACACCCGACATTTACCCAATTTCACTGGTTTTCCAGGGTAAATGTGAGATGAAGAGTTACTATGACATGACCTGACCTTCAAGCTTGAGTTAAGGATGTGGGGTTGGAAACTAAGACTTATGGACCACAAAAGGACATTTTACAGGGCTTACAGGACACTCAGGGGCCAAAAAACCACCCTAGGTGACCAAACCTTGAGTTGGATAGCTTTTTCAATGACCTAAACTCCCAACCACATGCATAAGCCTACACGAGTGCGGTTGTGACCCTCCAACTACATGCACAACACTACCTCCATGTGGTTGCAACCCAAATTCTCCACTTCAGAGGGTGTGGTCCTAAGATTTGAGCCGCAATTGCAGACCACTGGCCAGAACTCCCTAAGACTTTCTAGACTAATAAGTAACTTAATGACAATGCTAATCATACAAAACTTGAATAAGGACTTGACCTAACCAGGCCTAACCATGACAAACATTTCGTCAAACATATGGTGAACATGTAATCTACAGGTCATGAATGCATATTTGAACATAGGAGTCTGAAATTTATCCGAGAATCACCAAGAAGGTCTAATGACCTCTCATAATAGATGCAATAACATTTTTTAGCCTATGCATTCATTAACCATCAAATACTTGTCAAATCTTGAACAAGACGTAGTTAGAGTACATTGTAAATCCATGATTATAACCAACATATAACCAAATTATTAACCATGAAATAACCACCTTTAAATCATCATAATAACCAATATAAGTGTTGATAGATTACAATAAGAAAATAACCCTTATTAAATTATGCAAAATCCAACCAAGTCAAGGAGTTCCACGTACCACCCAACCATAGATTGGGTTGAACCAAATCTCTCTTTCAACCAAACACCCTTGTGCCATATTCCAAGCATGAATTTGGGATCTCAAGACATAAACAACTAGGGCTTCTAGGAGATTAAACCACTTCCACCCTTAGGCTACCGCGATCTTGCCAAAAACAGCCAAGAGATCAGAATGCCCAAAACAAGCTTGGATGCCTTAGAGTTTCTTCACCGTTACCTTAAGGAATTTTCTTGTCTCCACCCACCTATTGAGGGCTTCCCATAGATTAAACCACCTCCACCCCCAACCCTTGGGAATTTTCCTAATACCACCTCACCTAGTTCCAAAACCTTCTCGAAATCCAAATCTCAATCAGAAAAGAATCCCATCACACCATGGCTATACGAAAATGGCAAGGCAAGGCTAAAACTGTTGTCACACTAGGAAAAACCCATGACAATTACAACAAAACAACTAAATACACAAATGCATATACCATGCATTCACAAAACAACTAAAAAATCACACATGCAACCTATTACTTGTAATATTCCTACTAAAGTTGCTCGATCCAACCTTCCTTTCTTGTCCTTTTCTTTCCTTGTCCTTCCTTTTCTTTCCTTTCCTTTCCTTTCTTTACTTTCTCCAATGCTAGAGTGCTCTAAGAATTCTCCAAGTGTGCAATAATATGAGAGAATAGAGAGAGCTCCAAAACTGAACTGACAAAAGCTAAACCAACAAAAGCTGTGAACTGATCCTCAAAATCCTTTTTATCATTGAGGCCTCTAATTTCCTTCAATTTCCTCTATTTTCCTTCAATTTTCCTCTCATGCAAATTTGTGACCCTTCATCTCCCTTTTCTCATATTTTCCTTTTCTAATGCCTTTTCCAATTTCCTTACCCATAATAAACTAAAAGTGATACCCATTGTTATGTGGACAAATCCCTCTTGCAGACAAGAGCAATCTCCCTAGACTTCAAAGAACCCTAGTAACAAACAAATAGGAACTGCTACCTTTCCCTAGACTCTGATTGACTGAAAGCAAATAGAATGATAGAGGCCTCTTACTGATTTGACGAAATGATTGATGAAGTCCCTCAAAGCTTTCAACCATTTTCTCCTCAATGCTCTATATTTCCTCTCGTCACTCCTGACAGCTTCTCCATACCATCTTGAAAGAGATCTGCAAAGACAGAGACAAACAAGAGATCAAAGCATACAACATATAATCAAAGAGATAAATGGACTAATTAACCAATTATATATCATAAATTGATCAATATGCAACCAAAATCCATGTAGGTGATCAAGGAATCCTACAAATTAAATAAATAAAGATGTAATTGAGAAAGAAAAATTGCTTTTATATTCATAAAACTGGAGAAAATCCTTAAAACCATATAGCCTTGATGTTGCAAGTCCCTTCTATAATTTCCAACCCTATCCCTTGCAAGAAAATCCTTCCAACCTAATCTCAACAGCATAAACCTACTTCCAATAGTCCTCCTCCAATCCTCAAACTTGTAGTAGCTTTAGAGGCCAAGAATGGGAAGTTGTGGATCCATTATCCAAAGGATAAGATCCACTATCAGTGGGATACAAGTTCCAAAAAGGAAGGGGAATTACTCCATGATGGGAGGGATCAGTACTGAATAAGCACTCATTCAAATCTTGTTGGTTGGGATAGATGCTACCAACAATGCTTCTAGAATTTACTTTTTATTTTTAGGTACTTCAATTCATGTTCGCAGGTCATAGAGGAAGACAATGTGTACTTATGTGCAAACATTAATGGTCTTCTCTACATATGTGCAAAAATTAGCTAGGAAAGTGTGAATATAGAAAAAATCAAGGTTTTTTACCATAGGGTTAAGAAATTCCACTTTCTTTGGTACAATTTAGTTTCAAACTTTGCAGGGGAATGCTCTGGGACACATTTATGGATAGTGAGAGTTCCAAAATAATGGTCATTTTCATAGCTTGAGAAAATGTTGTGTAACACCCACTAGGATGTTTTTCCCAACATTAAACTTGCAATATGTGTCCCACGACATTGGTCTTATTCTTTTGCCTTTATTATCCTTTATTACATGAACTTTTAACTTGGGGGTGTTACAAGGTTCATCACCACTAGAGCCATGCTAAGAACACATACATTTCCATGACATGGCGATGGGGAGAAGAAGTGTTGTCGCAAGAGTAGGCACATGAGATAGGAGAAGGATGTGAGACTAGAGGATGAAACCAAATCCAACATGGAGTGAGAAGGGTTAAGAACTTCATGAATGTGGGTGAAGAATAGAACTAGATTTGGGTGAAGCGCATAGATGCACATGAACCAAAACCATAAAACAAATAACTTTCTTTGAGAGGGAGACATGCTAGAAACCCTCCATATAGTATGTAATAGGACACAACAACTAACTAGAGGATTAAAACTAGCCATATAAACTAGGTAATAAGAAACACACCACTAAAACTAAAACTCCATTAGGAAAGTAAGCAAGGAAGAAAATTTACTAACAATCTTGGAAGAGACAAATTCTAGTTGAACCCAAAAGAAACTTGGAGCATGCCATCATGCCTTCGAAGGTAAAAAACATCCTCATTCTCCATAGAGGAGAATTGAGAGGCAAAAAGTGTAAAACCAACAAGAGAGAATGGAAAATGGAAATCCAGGCTAAGAAGGCTTGGACCTTCCTCAATTGGCTTGCAACAATTTTGGGCGAAGGGGAGGAAAAATCCCACAACGTTAAGAACTAAAATAGGAAGACAGAGTGGGAACAAAGGCTCCAATTTTAATTCTTTGGGGTGTCAATACTCATGGTCATATGTGAATGCATGGGATCAACTGGTCACAACACCCCCCATGTTTAATGCATGGGGTGGTTGCGAGGTGACCAACCTCCCCCACTCCCTCTTTGGCATGACATTCAACACCCCCATTCGGAAAAAACCATATTAATATTTGCTTAAATGGATCAAATAAATTTTTCCCATTATTTTCTAAAGAAGACTTATGAAAACAAATGAAACAATTTATGTAAATTAGAGATTATATAAACTATATATATATATATATATATATATATATATATATATATATATATATATATATATATATATATATATACATAGTTTGGTTTTTATACTTATCATAACGGGAATTTTTTTATTAATAATAATAATTTTATTTTTTAAATATTATTAATAAACAATTTATTATATTAAAAAATAATAATTAAACATTTATTTAAAAAGAAATTAAGAAATGAATATTTATATCTTTTATTTAAAAATTCTTTTAAAGGGCAATTGGTATATTTATATTAAGTAAAAAGATTATAATGAGTTATAAAGAGACTACATTCAAAATGCTTCAAAGATGTCTAAATGTACTTAAAATTTACTATATTTGTTGCCCAACAACCAATTTTATATACTGTCCATAAGAAAATTAGCTCAATTTTTTTGTAAAATATAAATTCTAAAGGAAAAAACCAAATGCTTCAAAAAATTTACAAAACATGAAAATCTAAGTAAAGGTGTGCCTACTCACTACTTTTCTGGTGTCATCTTGTATTTTTTTGAGCTAGCTACTCATTAGTCATTACCTCTTCATGTTGGTGGGTTGTTTCTTCTTCATTTATCTTGCCATAATTGGAGTTCATACATTGAACATGGTTTTAAGCTCCTTAATGGTCATCCTTACTCGTATTTGTTATGGAAGTCCATAACATATTACATTCCACTTCTAAGTGGCCTCTTTATGCATTTGTTGCACAAACACATGTGAACCAAACCCTCAAGAACAACTAAAGAAAAACCTCCAAGATCAAGTTTCTGCTAAAATATTGAGGAGAAAGCTCACTAAAATTCTATAGCCATAGTCTAAACATCAATGTGCTCCCTTACGCTCTAGGGAACCAATATGGCTTCTTCCATAGATTTGTCCAAATAATACACACTACAAATAAGAATTACTTTAATCCCAAACAAATAAATATACAACATCATGACAAAAGATATGTGAGGAATGAACCCCTTGACTTATCTCATAACTACCCTATCCATACAGTGTGAGAATCACACTTAGCCATGGGACACCTTAATGCTTTGATACAAATATTATGCTTCATTGCTACTAAGGAATGGGTTGATTAAGTTTTTTTTCATTGATGGTAATCATAGTTCCTTGTTTTATCTTATTACAACCATGGAAACCTTAATGCTTTGATACAAATATTACGCTTCATTGCCACTAAGGAATGGGTTGATTAAGTTGGTTTTCATTAATGGTAATCATTGTTCCGTGATTTATCTTATTACTATGACAAGCCAAAGCCAATTTATTATTTGACGGCATAAGTTTACAGATGGTCTAGTTATATGATTGTTATTATGATGATGAAACTCAACATTTTATTATATGGAAGAGTAGATTAGATGATGATTCAATGGTTTAATACTTATGTGATATTTAGATAACATGATATGTTAACTAAGTGAATTCAGTTGGATCATAATTTTATCCTCTTGATAATTTTTAAAGGAAATGTGGACATATTTGATTGTAATGCTTAATAGTTCACCAAATATGAGAGGAAATATAAGAGTGCATTGGCATGAAATCTTGCCAATGAGTTAGTGGACTCTAGATTGATTCATAATTAATTTGTGAGTATGTTTTTTGATATTATAATATTTATTAAAAGTATTGATAAACTTATGTAGTGAATGTAAATGTAGTAACATGATTGCCAAACGATCCACACATGGGTGACAGGTTTCCATAGAGGTATCCTGAGCACTATCAGGAGAGGTGGGGCAACATCCTTGTTCCCACCTACTAGCACTCCAACCATAAGATAGGTTGAAAAGTGTGGGATACTTTTACCTTGAGGTTACACTTTGTGATGAAGGTATGCCATAGATTTAATCACTCACGAGGGTCAGTTGAGGGACACATAATAAGGTGAAAATAGTATTCCTCAACAAACATTAGTCTTTCAATAGGAGAAATGATGAGAGTTAACAATTTCTTCATTGTTGTGTCATTTCCCTATTAACAAAGTATGGTACTTGAAGGGCATGCAATGATGGCACCTTTGGGATTACAATAAGTAAACTTTGAAGGGAATAAAATGCCTAGAATCCTTGGTATCATTGGTTAAATATGTCATGAAAATAAATAATGAAGTAAATTGAAAGTGTTCAAGAAAATTATTATTTATGCAATTCATTTTATGAGAAAAAATAACATTCCAGTTCATTTAACAGAGAAAAAAATTAATTATTTTGTTTTAAATAAATGTTAGACCCTAAAATAAAATAATATGAAAATTGAAATAAAGAAAAAAATCTACATTTAGAGGGATGCATAAGTAGAGAAGTAGTTCATGAAAGTAATTTAAATCAATCATGTATCTAGAGGAAATTCAATTCGAGGCCATGCATGAATCATGGAGAAAATTTAAGAATGCAAATCTCATCTAAATTTTAAATTTGAAAATAAAAATGGGTAAGCCAGGGTTAAGATAACTAGAGCTAGTGGTTAACTAGACATGTAACTACTCATCTAACACAAAAATAGAAAATTTGAAGAATATATGAAGGACAAGTAGTGTTGAATAATGTTTTGCCATTGATGTCGAAGTTAGGGGGAGACTAAAAAAGATGCATGTCAAATTTAGGGGGGAGACCCAAATTTAGGCATAGATCCTGTCTTTATGTCATCCCTGTCAATATTCCTAGTCAACCTAGCAAAGATTAGGGGCTTGCATTTGGTTTCCAATGCTCTATAAATAATATGATTTTTTATCACTTTAGAGTATGGATGTGTATGGAAGCAATGTAATTTGAGATGTGAAGATTTGAGGCAGAGGAGAAGAGGTGCCTGAATATAAGCATAAGGAATATCTAAGGTGAGAGCATGTTTGTGGCATGGAAGTAGGTTTGAAGTGTAAACAATTAAGAGTCTTGAAAAACATCAAACTTTTATATAACTAGAAAGCCCTTTCCAATTTAATAAATTTTTTATTTACTTTGTCAATCAACAAGATGGGAAACTTACCATAAGTAGATCATCTATCTATTGGACCCTTAGCATACCATAACTTTTATATAAGTTACAATCTGAAAATTCTCCGATATTTTGTTATAGTTCATATCCTAGTCATAGCCCCTAGTCGGAACGACACTAAGACGTAGCACTTGAGGGCTAAACACCCATGTCATATTGTTATAGCAATGTTTCATCAAAAGGTGCAGGCTTGAGGATTTTTTGATATTCAGGTATTCTAAATTCCTTGGTAACATCTTTGATCATGTGGGTGCTTAAGCATAGCACGTGAGGGTTGAAAGCCCTCTACACGTTTCCATATTAATGTTTTACTAAAGGCATAGGATTTTCCAATATCCTAGTACTAGGAAGCCCCTAGTCATATGTCTTGGTCATAAGGTTATTAGATATAGCAATTGAAGGCTAACAACCTTTGGCATATCAACATATAAACTTCTCAGCATTATCTCATGAATCACTAGTATCCCAATTTTCCAATGTCGTCAATTAATGAGTTAGGGAAATAGAAATTTATTCATCAATTGTAGCATGTTAATTGGGATAGAATCATACTAGGAACTTTGATAAGTCTGGTAAATTTTTTATATTTTGGTACTTTGAAGTTTTGAGGCCATTAATTGAAAGGATAATTTCCAACATTTGACATAATCTTTTGTTGTCATCAAAGCCCGTGAAGTCTCGACTGTGTGAGGTTTTTTATGGTCAATATTTTGCGCTAATTTTTTATATTTTAGTACAAGATGTGAAATTTTGTGTTTTTCATCGTCAACGCCACTGAACACAACATTTGAATGAAAAAATTCCATCCAATATAAGTTTTACACTCGAGGATTTTCATACTAGGATTTTTATGATGTAAGTGACTTGCCAACCCTTCAATATCTAATATCCCGATATTATGATAAGTGCAAGGCCATAAATAAAGGTTACATGTGCTTTCCATTATAATCATTGGGATGCAAATTTTTCATGATTATATGCTAATAAGTGCTTAGTATTATAAGCATCAAATTTTGAAAGTGGACTGAAGGAAGAGCCTATGTTGATGTTTGGGTTGAAGGAAGTGTTAATTATGAAGGTGCTACATTGGTGAAGCATAGTGTTTGAATTTCGGGTTGAAGGAAGCATCTAATCATAAAAATGTTACATGATTAAAGTGTAGTATTAAGTATGTGGGATGAAGGAAGTGCTTGTAAGTAGAAATTGAATGCACAAAGACAAAATATAGAGCATAATTTAGAGAACTGGGGTGGACAATTACATAAAGGATTGCAACATAGATAGCAGAGGGGATTGATGTCTCATGTAGGTTGGTGGCTACAAATCTTGTTGCGGATTAATGTCTCCTGCAGGTTAGTGCCTACAAAGTTTGTAATAGTAGGTTGATGCCTAAAAATATTTGCTATAAATAAATTTTTATATATATCTTGTGCTCCATATGTGAGATGGCTTGGTTATGATTTGATGGTTGGTTCCACACGTTTAAGTAAGTAAGAAATTGTTGTACACTTATTCAACCCCACCCCACTCGCCCCCACACCCCCCCCCCCCACCCTTAGTATAAGTTTGAACCAAACAATTGGTATAAGAGAAAGGTTCATTCAGAAGTAATCCAAACACTAGAAGGAATATCTCAAAGGGGACATGACTAATTATGAAAGTTCAAACAAAGTTCCTTTGTTTGATGGAACAAATTATGCTTTTTGGAAGAAAAAAATTAGGTCTTATAAAATTACCCTTGGATTTGACATTTGGAAGTCTCTAGTAAATTGCTATGAAGTTCTAGAAATCCTACCATGAGATTAGGATGGAAAGGAAGCTTGTGAGCTAAACTCAAATTCTATGGTTTCCATCTTTAATGGTCTATAAAAATTAGAGTATATTAAAGTGATAGATTGTGAAACAATAAATATGGGATAAGATGCAAATTAACTATGAGAGAGATGACATTTATGAAATCAAATATCTGGATAATTTGAAGAAGGATGAATACAAGGAATTCATAGTGCATGTATAATGAAGATAAAAAGATATAGCACAAAAGTAAGCAACTTCAAAAGCTTCAAAGAAGGCTGAAGAAATCAAAGTCCTTGATGCAGGGACTTTTGGTAAAGAGGATGAAGATAATTAAGAAGAGAATATTGATTCATAGAATGATAATACTTATTGGGAAGTAAACCTTAAAGTAGAACTTGTTGATGTCTTAGAAGAAATGGGTAGACTTAGAGGAAATATTAAAATGAAGAAGGAATTATTGCAAAAATATGTGGAGAAAGACAATGACTCTGATGAAGCAAAATTTTCCATCCTAAATACACAACTAAAATAATCAAATATTACAGAAGAAGTAGTGAGAAGTTAGTTGAAAGAAAAGATATAATGTTTTGAAAAGTTAGAAGCAAAAGTAGTTACCCTGAGAAAGGAACTAGAAAAGGAAAATTTTCAGTTGAACCAAAGGTTGAAGTTTGGAAAAGTACTTAAATACTAGATAACAATCTTGGTTGCTACATGTCCCATTTTATCAAAATAGGTCTTGGATACAAATAAAATAATGATACTTCTAAATAAGAAACAAGCACAAAGATGTCGGGGAAAGAAAATGAAGAAAAATCCAAAATCTATGTAGTCGTTATCAAAAGTTATATTAACAATGAAATCAGTACTAGGAAAGGACTTGAGGAAAGTAATAATAGGAAAGGAGTTGAAGAACGTAGTACTAGGAAAGGAGTTAAATTTTCAAAAGGATCTATCAACAATGTAAGAAATGCTAGAAAAAAGAGTTGAGGACCAAAAAATACATGATTTTTCAAAAGGCTCTATTTGCAATGCAAGAAACATCATAAATAGAGATAACAACCAACATAGACTTGAGATTTCTCTCAAAGACAACAAAGAATGGGTTTAGAAGAGAAATTTATCCAAGAAATCCTTCCACATCTAAGTATCAAAATATATTATTTGGCTATTACTTTCCCTGTAATAAATTTGGTCATAAGGAAATAAATTCTAAAGCCTATGAGAGAAAAAGAAGTAGATAATGTTAAGCAACAAATCTAGAAGTCCTTATGAAGGTGGTATTAGAAGATACAACTCATTTTCTCCCATATTGGATCATATTGAATGTTACAAGTGAAATAACTATGGGCACAAAGCATGTCATTGTAGAAGTGGATCAATAAGGCTTCTCAAATAAGGCAAGGAAGAAGATATTATCAGGCATAGAGAACAATGCACAATGGTATGGAAAACAAAGAAATAAAATCATAAAGAATTTGGACTAGCTATATATGTTCAAAACAAAGAAAGTCAATGTTATATTGATAGTGAGTGTTCAAAACATATGATAGGAGACAAGAGAAAATTTATCTCTCTAAAGGAAGTCAAAGGAAGAAGTGTCACTATTGGAGATAACACATCACTAATTGTAATTGGAAAGGGCACAATTAATCTTGATAATGGAAATACTAAAATTAAATATGACATGTATGTTGAGGCTTTAAAATACAATCTTCTAAGTGTAAGTCAAAGGTATGATCAAGGATATGATCACACACTTCATTCAAAAGGGTGTGAAATAAAGAAAGTATGTTCGAGAAGATCAGTGGAAAAAGAAATTAGGAACTAAAATAATGCATATGTCCTCAATGAAATTAAAAAGAAGAAAATTGCTACGTGGGAGGAATATCCTTCTCATCTCATTAGTAAAAGGAAGTATAAGATAGAATAAGTGTGAGATTACAGTAATCTCAATCACATAAAGAAGATGTAAGCTTTATAGAGTGAGATACAGGAGTAGAATGATGAAATGGAAAGTTTTTACAATGTGATTCAATACTGAATGTGTCAAAAGTGTGAAGTGGGTGATCAACTACAATTGAAAGAAAAACATCTATTGACAATTTCTCAAATATTCAATGAAGAACAAAGAGGGACCTAAAATTACTTTGAATGATTAGAAACAATTGTAACTAATTGAGATGTATGAGAAACATAACAATAACTTTTTCATTCAAATGGATCTGTTGGAATCACGATTTCATCACACCAAAACTCGTAGGTGTTAGTAAAGGAGTGCATTAGTATAATTAATGGATCCTCGAGAGGCAGCTAAGCATATGTCACGAAACACACAGGGAGCACTAGATTATCCAATGCTCAATAATCCCCCTTGGTGTGTGTCGAAGGTGTTTCAAACTTGATACCTTTGGCTTTTATGCCAATTGTTGGAATTATGATTTTTGTTACATAAAAAATCGTACGTGTTAGTAAACGAATACATTGCCAAAGTTAATAGATCCTCGAGATGCAATTAAGCACATGTGAAACAAATGAGAAGCATTGGATTATCCAATATGAAAAAAAATCAACAAAGGAAAAAAAAGGAATTGGATATACAAATTATTAAATCATAATCTTAGGGGAAGTAGTCTCTTTCTTTTGATATATGAAAAAGGGAAGAGTTGTAGATGAGAAGAAGCATAAGTTTAGGGGGATTAGTTCCAAAGGAGAAGCTTGTATATAAGGGGAGTAACCTTTTTGCTATTGATTGTCACAAAATGAAAAACTACATATATAAGAAGAACTACAAATATAAGAAGTATTACACTCAGGAGGAATACCCCTTTCCATTGATGTCAAATGGGGAGAATTCATAGACATATGGAAACTTACAATAGCAGTGCACAAGTTTGCGATTTCCATTTGTAGGAATTTCCTACAAATCTAGCTTTCTACTAACATGTAGAAAATCTTACTGTAGGTTAACCCGATAATGCAATATAAATCAAAGCATAATCCTATAACCTACTTCTACTATCAATTTGCGGAATATTAAAGATCAAGCTAAACAATATAACCAGAAGAAGATGAATCAATGCACAATACACATGAAAATACTTTGGGGAAAGCCTCAGCTAAAAACCCCACTATCTGTATTATCATACAAGGTGGAAATACATATGAATTATACAAAGCCTTAGCTCTCACAGCTAGCCAGCTCTCAGTACAATCCTCACAAATGCTCACAAGAAATTTTGGCTTCTCTTCAGCCTTCCTCTCTGCCCTCCAAGCTCCTATTTCCTTGCAATGTTCCTCTGGGATGATCTTCCTTCAACCAAGTGGAACACTGCTCTCACACACTGTCAAAACTACACAATCCTCAAGGAATGAATGCCTTGACTACATGCATCAGTTTTCTTTATAGGAAAACACATGCAATTGGTAGTACATTGCCCTTGACATTAATCTAGCTGAGTTTTTCTCAGAATAGACATGCATGAGTTTCTGATGAGGGAATCTTCAGTTAACTGGAGTACACTAGTTGAGTGCATGCATGCATCAACTGACTGTTAACTCTCTTTTAGTTCCTCAAACAGTTTGGAACTAATTTAACTAGACTTAACTCAGTAAACTGGGTTAACTAATTACAACTCAAATATAACTCACTCTTATCTCCTTAATTTAAGGGATAACTCTTGCATGACTTCAGAAAGACTTTTAACTTGAATTTCAACAACTAATTAATTCAAAATGAATTAATTAATTATTTCCAAGTAGCTATTAAGACTAAATTCGATTTTAATTCACAATTTAATTCAAGGACAACTTAAATTGGAATATTCTTGTTGCCATATTTCAACACTCCCTCTCAACAAGAAAGGGATTATCTGTCACCCGATCCTGTCTCTATGGAACTTGAATTTACATTTTGATAATGCCTTCGTCAAAATGTCAACATTTTACTCCTCTGTTGAAATATACTGCAGCAACATGATCCTCTCGATCTCTGAAAAGCCACAGGCAACAAATCTAGCCTTATGCTTCTCCACACTACCATCAACAGCTTTCTTTACCTTGTAAAGCCAATGGGAACTCACAATTAACTTTTTCTCTAGTTTCAAAACCACGTCCCAAACACTGTTACAAACAATGGAATCATACTCCTCCACTATAACATCAACCCAAATCAGCTGTTGCACTGCTTCCTCAAAGGAAGATGACTCGGTCTCAACACATTCCCCATCAAGGGCCATGTATCTAATGTACCTCTTAGGTGACCTTCTCTGTCTACGCTGAGAAGATGGTGCTCCCACATTCTCTCTCACATCCTCCAACAATTTGTCAACTTCTTTTTTCTGATTCTATCCATCTCTGGAAGACTCTGCTTGAGTGGATGTCTCTACTCCTGGAACCTCTGCATGCAGATGCTCCACATCAGTCTGAGGCTCCTCCTCCTTAGGAACCAATAGTTCCTCCACAGCCTATATTTGGCGCTCCCTCTCAAGGGAAACTTGCATGGCCTTCTGCTCATCAAACTTGAGATCTCTGCGAACCACTGTCCTCCGACTGGTAGGCAAGTACAACCAATAGTGTGAGGTGTATCACTGTACCCCACAAATATCCCCAGCTCTGCTATTAGCTCAAGCTTCTTTCATGCATCCTTTGTCACATGGAAATATACCGATGAGACAAAGATCCTAAAGTGACCCACATCTGGTCTCTTACCGGAGAAAGCTTCCTCTGGTGTCTTCATCCCAAGTATGTGATACGAGCCTCTATTATGCAAATAAACCGTTGTGTTGCATGCCTTAGCCCACAAGCGAAGTGGTAGGTCTTGGTCATGCAGCATTTCCCGTGCTGCCCATACAATAGTTATGTTCTTCCTCTCGGTCACCCCATTCTGTTGTGGGTTGTGAGGTGTCATCAACTCTCGTTTAATTCCTTATGTTGCATAGAAGTCCTTCAAGTCTTGAGAGACATATTCTCCACCGTTGTTGCTTCTCAAGACCTTGATATTCTTCCCTGACTCTTTCTCAACCAAATCTTTGAACTCACAAAACTTTGGAAGGTTTGGTCTTTCTTCTACATAAAATAAATCCAAAATTTACGAGAATAGTCATCAATGAAAATCACATAATACCTTTGATTCGTTGTGAATGCCGTCGAGAATGGTCCACACACATCAGTATGAACTTGCTCTAAGATAGCCTCTGCTTGACTGTCTCGATCATGAAAGGAATACTTAGTGCACTTTCCCAAGGTACAACCTTTGCATGTGTCAACTTGCTCAAGTTTACCTTTGGGAAGTCCTATAGATATCTGATGCATTATCTTCAAAGCCCCATGATGCAAATGGCCCAACTGCCTGTGCCAAAACTCGTTGTTATAGCTCCAAATATCACCTTATGTATTTGTGATGCTTGCTTTATGGCCTAGGGCAACCCCTCCTTCCAGACTTGGTCCAAATATTTTAAAAATAGTGTTTTACTCCCTGTACGCGACTTTTCCCTGTATTAAACGCATGTACACGCGGGTCAGTATATACCCAACCCACGTATATGTCTTAAAACACTTAAAAAAATTAAATTTCCTTAATTATGGGTGGAGATCATGGGTTTTACCTGTTGATTACCTATTAGTGCCCATGGCCCAACTGTTCCCAACTGTTTCCCAACTAAAAAACTACTTTGGGAGAAGTATAAAAAGACTTCAATGGGAAGGCCTTAAGGAGGAGAGAAAATAGAGAATTACTCTACTGAGATTATCCCCTGATCAAGTCTGAAGATCCCTGTGCTTCAAGCACTTCCCCAAGTTCAGGAAACCCTTGTTTCCTTGAGAGTTGATATCCTTTCACTTGTTGGAGATATCCTTGTGTTGGTTATGGAAGGAGCCTTTTGAAGACCGGGACTGGACGGACCTGGAGGACGGTTCCGCTTGGAGCCGGAAGAGGAAGACTCAGGTGAACTCTTTCTATGTTTTGATTATAGTTATCTACAATAAAAGAAACATTGTCTTGTTCCTGATATCAACTTTGTTCATGCATCTGATGTTATTGTTATGGTTTATGTATGAATGACTATTTCAATGTATAACTAACCATCTACTTATATGTTATAAAGTTGATTTCACTATAATGCTTTATCTATATGTTGTTGTGCGCCTTTGAATTGGTTGTTTTGCAGGTTCAAATATCGTGAGGAGTTGTAGAGGGTTTGAACCCTAGCTGGAACTACCCGAATGAAGGACCCCTGGGTATGTACATCCTCGCATAGCATGCTCGTTAAAGCATTTCACCTTAGTTATTTGCTTGTTTCTTGCTATAGATTATTCCTGCTCTGCTAGGGTTCTGACCCAAAGCCCAAGGGGACTTTATCCCTTGATAGAATTGGTGACTCCGCTGGGGACAACAATCTTGTTGTTCCTAGTTTGGGTTATTTAGTGCCAATCAGGGCTCAACTTTTAGTTTGCTTACTTTGGTCTACCGCTATAGGAACTTAGACTTCAAGTCTGATCCTTTTCATCCAGCCTCATTTTTGTTTTTTCTTGTAAACTTTTATATACGCACCTTTTTCAGGTTATAGAAGCGTATAAAACTATTTTCTTTGAACTGAATCCGCGTATACACAGGTTTCTTTTGGCTGAAACATGTGTACACGCAACTGTGTAGAGACACAGTCACATATACATTTGCTTGACATGATTTTTTCAAGTATTTCTATCTGGAAACATTTGTTTCTTGGCCTGTGTGGTTCCTGAGTGGTCAGTTTTTGTTTTCAGATTTTAGTTTTTTAGTGAGCCTACTATCTCGATTTCTCTCCTACTTTGAAGAGTTTTCGGTCTCAGTTTGCTTTACAATGAGTGCTATCATTTGTGTTTGAACACACAAGGCTTCTTGTAGAGGCTCTTGATTGTTCTGGTTTTCTGAAACAGAAGATTGCTTGCAATATTTGTGTCAAACTTCGTTTTTATGGTTTGCTTGCTTTGCTTCCCATTAAGTTTGTGGCCATTCACTTCTTCTTGCTTTTCGAAAGTTTTTTGACAAGTTTGAAAGTGTACTTTTCCTGATTTCTTGATCAGTGTCTCAAACCTCTTTTTGTTGCGTTTGGATCGTTTAGTGCATCTTGAAACACCTATTTTGTTAAGTTTTCATTTGTGTTGAATTGACAACTTGCAAAATATTTCCTTGTGATTTGCTTTCAAACTTTGAGTCTTTGGTAGCATTTTGAGTATTTTTGAAAAGTTGCTTTTACTGTTTTTTTTTTTTTTTTTTAAGAAAAGTCCTTCAAAAACATTGTTTTTGCTTTCTTCACCGAATTTTGTGTTTGGTTTCTTTTGGTTTTTGAGAGTGATTTGGGATTTTTGTGTTTAGTCCTTGTTTTGGGAAAGATTTTGTGTTCAAAATTCTTATTCCTTTCAAAAAACTTAAGTTGGATTATAATACAAATTACTTTAATTTTCTTTTTAGAGTAATCTAGAATTTTTGCATCATCATGTACACTTTGCATTAGGGTAGTTTCGCATCATTGGAGCATCAATAGTATTTTTTAGTTTTTGTGAGTGTGAAGTCTTTTGCAAGAAAAGAAAAAAGAAAAAGTTTATTGCTTTAATAAAATTTTCTTAGAACCCAAGTAGAAGTTTCTTTTCATCGAAGAACAAACAAGTGCATTGCATATAAGTTAGTTTTTCATTAATTTCTTTTGCATCAATGAACACCATAATTTTCACTTCCATATTGTCCTTTTGACTTAAAAAGAACAGCCACTTAAAATCAAGCGCTAATAAAATAAACTAGAACTTTTTATATTGTCAATAAGTACACCAACAAGTTTTAAATTATTTAGGGCCTTGGATTAGGCGAGAGGAAAGTAAACTCTCCAAGGTCACTCTAAATTGTCAAACGTAGAAGTCTGAATAAAGAGTGAAATTCCAATAGCATTAGAAAGACTAGGAAAGCTCCGTGACTGGGAGTTACGCACGAGGGTTTTTGAAGATAAGGATGAGAGATACCCCCTCTCTTACTTGTTGGATCTTACCTCACGACTATTCCACCCGGCTTTTGACACGAGTTGGTATCTTTAGTTGCCTATCCTAGGGATCTACACAGGTGGATGTGGAGGGGAACCACATGGCACCTGAGGTTGAAGTTGCATCACTTTCAACGGTACTTCTGGAGGGCACCCTTGCGAAGCTTGGGGGCTTGCACCGGCAAAGGCTGTTGTTTGGAGGTCAGCGTAACTTCCTCTAATACCTTCACTAGTATACCTGGGGCGTAATTACCCCAGTATATTTTTGGAAGGCCCTTATTATTCACTTTCTTGTATTTTGGTGTCCGGTCCTAATCACCCGAAGCGGAAATACTTGGAAGTTGTTTGATTGTTGAATTCTTTAGGGACATTTTTAGTGTGTGTTATGTGCTCCTAGTCAGCCTAGCTTTCAATTTCTTGAGTCTTTAAGTAGATCTTATTAAATAATTCAAAGTGGCTGACCGATCACTTAGACGGTCCCGTAGACTTCGTGGGCTTTCACCTGCGAGTCCAGAGCCTTCTCCTAGAAGGCGTAGGAGCGATTCTTCCAGTGGTTTTCAACCAGTGGTAGCTGGCGCATCAAAGATTGATCCTCCTCTTGGGGGCATCAGTGTACAAGGTAGAGTTGGTACTACCAAAGGGCTAAAGAGGAACAAACCAGTTCTTTCTCGAGTACTCTTCCAGTCGAAAGATAATATTGAGGTAGAAGAGCTCTCAGAGTCGGTTGCAGCTCCGAATTCTCCTCTCCATTCTGATCATCCGAACGTATTGTTATGCGTCGGAACTCCGACACACAGGCCTTCAAGCCTAGGTCCACACACAAACATCCCTTCGATGACCACTGTTGGAAGCATGGCATCCACCACGAGTGCTACGAGTATGTAGACTCCTATATCAATACAAGGGGGAGGAACTATTTCCATCCCTTCTACATCGTTATTTGGATCTACTACCAGCACATCCTTGTTTGGGTCTACTTCCATTCCATCGATGAGTGGAAGTTCCCAAGCACATGCATCTAGTTTTGGATTCTTCCCTTTTGGAATGCCCTCTCAAGGTATTCCTTCAGTTCCATTAAGTGTACCATTAACTGCCTCCACATCCATGATGAGTGGATCGGCATCTTTTCAAGGTTTTCCTTTTGGAAGTGGTCATATACCACATTCCAATCTGACGGTGGGGTCTATGCCTTTTCCTTTCACAGGCCAAGGTACTAATCCTTTTCAGAGTTGGACTAACCCTGCGGTTAGTGGGATCGGAACTGGGAATCTATTTTTCGACCAAGAAGGGAATGTGTTGTACTCCTCGGTCAATTCATTTTGAAGTTTTCCACCCTTAGCTAATGCTTGGAACCCTTACCAAGGGTTTTCCACTCTGTATAATGATTCGTTAGGGGGAAACTTGCCGGTTATGGAGGTGTTTCGGCGGGAGTTGGTAAAACTCTGAGTTTTGCTGGACCACAAGGGTCACCTTTTGGTTCATCAGGTTCTACTCGTTACTTCGGGCAACCTGGTGCCTTCCAAAATCCAGGTCATTCTTTTCAGACTTTTGGGAACCCCGCCCAATCTGGATGGAATCCCCAAGGTCCTCCGAGACTTCCTTTTCTGGCCACGCTCAATCTACAAAACTTGACTAAGTTAACAAACGATCCAATCAGATACAATCTAGCTTGGCCTCCGGTCCCAACCAAACTTCCATCAGATATCCCAAAATTCGAAGGGAAGAGTGGGGAAGACCCGGGTGACCATGTAACTACATTCCATTTATGGTGTTCATCGAACTCCCTCATCGATGATTCGATAAGGTTGAGACTATTTCAACGCACCCTGACTAGCAATGCGACTAAGTGGTATATAGAGTTGCCAGGGGACACCTTTACATCTTTCGCCAATTTGGCTAAAATTTTCTTAAACCATTTTCAGTTCATTTCCGTTACGAAGCTCAAACTGAACTTCTGGCCAATTTTCATCAGGACATGGCTACTCACATTTCTGATCATATTCAGGAATGGAGATAGAGAAAGAGGCTCATCAAAGTCGAAATTCCACCTGAATTCCGTCTCGAATGGTTTGTAAAATCATTACAACCCAAGACCTCCAAGGATGTTTCTATGTTTGGAGTTTATTCCGAAAAGCAGGCTATCTTTCACGCCCAGTAGTAAGAACTGATATATTCTCAGTCTGGAACCCTTCAAAAGATCTTTCCTGATGCTCCTAGATCCATGGTTGATGTAGTCAAATTGAAGCTAGACCCGCATGCTTACTGTATTGTTGGATAGATTGATGCGAATGTAGTGAACCTTCTGAGCCTATTGCAGCAGTTGTCTATACAAACTACTTCTTCCAATCAGGCTGCATCGTCTACTACTCCACCTTCTCAACCTTCTTCCGTAAATTCCATTCAAGCTTCTAACCCCAAAGGAAATCAAAATTCCGATGGGAAGAAGAAGGGATGAGGTAAAAAGAAGAGTCAAGGTGGGAACGGTAATGCAAATAAGCCTGAAAATAATGCTGGTGAGGGTGGAAAAGAGTCTAAGAAGAAAGTTAAGTTTCCATGCAAGCTATGCAGTGGAGACCATTTGACTCATCTCTACCCAAAAATTCAAGATGCTCAGCGCTTGTTAGTGCAGCAAGGGTCTTCTAGCTCCCAAGCTATCTTAACTAACCCTTCCCCCAAGGGCAGCAATTGCTTGCTAGCGCGAATTCAAACCCTGGTACCTCTGCAAGGGGAAACCAGGAGGGGGACAATTCCTCAAATGTTTTCATGATGGGTCAATGTGGACACACGGTCATGTGATTATGGTGAAGCTGAAACATCCAAAGATAAATATGTTCCCAGAACTACGGATCCACTTCATATTAAGTGACCCTTTGTCGACTCTATATCTCGGATACTGAAAGGTTCTGCCAAACGAACGACTATCAACCCTAATGCTAAGGCAACCCAGAACTACTCCATTGTGGAGGATCTGGCTCAAAGTCCATGTGTTATGTCTACTTTAGAGGTACTCCAGTTGTGTCCAGCTCAATGAAGTGCTTTGCTTTCAGCGATAGGGGCAGTTGATCCAAACAATTCTTTAGTGCTCACCCTTGACATGCTCAATGTCAAAAAGAGACTCCCCCATCATATAACTTTTCAAATAAAGTCTACTTATCGGAAAACTAACATTTTTTGAACAGTTATAAATGAGGAAGCTTCTACGTGCATCATGTTGATTTCATGTTGGAAGGCCATTGGCTCGCCTTCGTTTGTTCCTTCACCCACACTCTTGACATCATTTGACGGTCATTATCATAGGCCACACTGGATTATCCCGACCTTTCCTATATGTGTTGGAGGAAAGATCATTAATATCGAAGTAGAAATCATTGATGCCAACCTAGATTACAATCTCCTCTTAGGACGAAATTTGATTTATGAAATGGATGCCATCATTTCAACTCTATTTCGAGTCCTTTGTTTTCCTCGTGAGGGGAAATTGTTAAGGTTGATTAATTGGATTATTCTCCAGTTGACCCTCATGCAAATTTGGATTCTACTATTCTGTTGGTGGATAACCCCCATCAACCTATCGAGAATCTAGGAGTTGGGATGTATTCTTCATTGATGGGTACATTTGATCTTCCCACTCCTATAGCTAGAATCAATGTCATTTCATCTTCTAAAGAGTCTTCACGGGAAAAGTTCTTGCAGACTCGCTATTTTTCAGACCCTTGGACCTTGCCTTCACCTACAACAACATTAGATGAAGGACAAGTAGGTGGAATGGCATTCCCTATGTCTGCAGCAGAGCTTAGATATCAGTCTATCGTTAACTCTACAGATGACCATCCTACTAGTTTTTCAGAGGAAAAGTTAGATGGTGATGTGGCCCCGGCTAGGACCCTTGACTCTACTTCTGTTGTGGATTGCTTAGATATGGTTTTACCATCTAAAGAAGCAATCTTAGAAGTAATGATTGATGTAGATTGACCTTGGGAGGACTTACACCATCGTTCATATTTTCTTCCCCCATTGCGAGAAGTCAAGTCCAGGTTCTCCAATCTGCTTACTAGTGATGTTTGTACGGTTTCAAACCCTTTGGCTCCAGCACACATCTGTGCCGAAGGTAACATGTCGGTCATTTCAAAAACTGTACTGATAAACATCTCTAGGAACCCTAATATTATAGAAAATGTCTTCATCAGAGCCGAGTGTTCCCCTGAAGAGATTCAAATTTACATCGACCTCTTTAAAAAGTTTTGTGATGTATTTGCTTGGTCGTATGAAGAAATGTCTGGTATTGATCCATCCATCGTTCAGCATGAGATCACAGCATGAGATCAAGACATATGAAAACGCTAAGCCGATTCGTTAGAAGCTTCGGCCAGTCAATCCTAGGAAAGCAGCAGTTATTAAAGCTGAAGTAGAAAAGCTTCTCAAGGCGGGTTTTATATACCCTGTTCCTCTAACGGATTGGGTTTCTAATCCAGTCTCGGTTGATAAAAAACAAGGAACGATCCGTGTATGCATTGACTTCAGGGATTTGAACAACGCTTGTCCGAAAAATAATTACCCCACACCATTTATTGATTAGATAGTGGATGAATGTGCAAATAATGAGATTTTTTCCTTCATGGATGGATTCTCCGGTTATAATCAAATATCTATCCGTCTAGAAGACCAACATAAGATAGCTTTCATATGTCCATGGGGTACTTTTGCGTACAAAAAGATGCCTTTTGGTCTTAAAAATGTTGGAGCGACATTTCAGCGGGCCATGTCATACGCTTTCCACAACATCAAGCATGTCATCGAAGCATACTTAGATTATTTAGCTGCTTGTTCTCGAAAGAGAATCAATCATCCTGGTCACCTTCGATTGGTTTTTGAAAGATGTCATTTTTACAAGATCCAATTGAATCCAAATAAATGTGTTTTCACGGTTACATCTGGTCAGTTGTTAGGGTTCATTGTGTCATGTTAGGCCCCTATACTACTAGTGTAACCCCTTATTGTTATTAGTATAACCCACTTATTATATTGATGTACCCATGTAGTGCCCATATTGTTACTATTGTGCCCCATAGAAGCCCACTATGGTTATTATTGTGCCCTTATATTATTATTGTTATGTCGGCTCTGATTATGTTATGACCCCTTAGACTCCCATATATATAAAGGAGGTCTTTTCATTTGTATCATCCAAGAATTGTTCATTTATGTAATGTAAAGGAGGTTACCCCCTCGAAGAGGCTGAATTCTAAGGCGTTGATCTATCTTTTCTATCTTTTCTTGAGCTGGTTTCATAACATTTGGTATTAGAGCTTTGGATTCTAGGGTTTCGCTGCTCCAAACAGGTCATCGTGGAATTTTCGCTATAACTTTTTTTCTGTGACGTTTCAAAAGTCGTAAAAAAAACTCATTTGAGAAGAAATTGCGCTAAACCTTGGGTCCAAGTTTCAGAGCTTTTCGCGCGATATTTTCGGTGATATGATCTGAGGAAGTTGGTCTTTTTGCAGACTCCTGAATTACATTCAAAACAGGTGACCTGGGGAGAATCATCATAACTTTCTCTCTGGGGATCAGATTGAAATTTTGTAAGAAGGTACAGAAAGAGGACGGACTGTAGTTTCTTGTATGCATTTTTCAGATCCAAAGGTTGAAACAGTGACTTGTGGCACGTCGTACAAGTTCGCTCTACTAAACTAGTCTATAATCAGGTCACCTTGGGAGATTGTGCATAACTCTTTCTTGGAGAATCCAATTTGGATCAGACTGGTGGCATTGGAAAGAGGACGCAGAGGGCTACTATAGGTCACAATTTCAGAACTTAAAGATCTGAAAGTACAGAGTTACAGTCGTTTCAAAGTCGAGCTCCTAAAATCAAGAAAAAGCAAGATGAGGAAGTTTGATGGCAAGGATCCGGTAAATTGGATACTTCAGATGGAGCAATATTTTGATCTACATGGTGTACAACTGTTACAAAAGGTATGCATTGCATCTTCATATTTAGAACCAGATCAATTTTTATGGTACAAAGGGCTTTGTTCTCGTAAACAACTTGTTACGTGGTCAATTTTCATGGAGGAAATGATAGCACATTATGAGGATACAAAGAGCAACACCTTCTTTAGAGCAACACCACAACAATTCGAAAGAGTAAAAGGGCTTTGTGACATAGTGGAAAGAAAAATTATGGAAACCAGGAAGCGTACCCCTCACAACTATAAAGATGGAAGTGTTGTTTCTCCTAGCCTTCCACAACCTACAAGGGTTACACCACAACAATTGGAAGAAAAAAGAGAAAAAGGGCTTTGTTACAATTGTGATAGAAAATGCACTAAAGGTCATAAGTGTGCTGAGAAGAAATTATTTTACATAGAATATGAAGAGGAGGAAGAAAAGGATCAAGAAACAACAAAAGAAGAAGATATACGCCAGGACCCCACCCCAGAGAAAGAAGAAATGAATCAGACCATGTCTTGTAAAGCATTGGCAAGAATTACCACTCCTCATACACTCAAGATAGAAGGACATATCAAGAAGAAAAAGGTGCAAGAAGTGAAAGATCACATCAAGAAAGAAGAAATGAATCCAACCATATCTTGTAATTCATTGTTCGAAATTACCGCTCCTCAAACTATCAAGATAGAAGGACATATCAAGAAGAAAAATGTTCAAGAAGTGAAAGATCACATCGAGCATCAAGAAATGAATCCGACCATATCTTGTAAAGGATTGGAAGAAATTACCACTCCTCAAACTCTAGATATAGAAGGACATATCAAGAAGAAAAAGGTTCAAGCAGTGAAAGATCACATCAAGCATCAACAACAAGTTCTCCAACTTTTAAAGGATAACGCCACTTCGATGCAAAATCAAACGAAACAACAGGTAGAAAAACATTGTAGTGAAAAATGTTTTGATGTAGGTGATTGGGTATTTTTACTGCTACATCTCAAGCAAGCTATTTATGAGAAGGAAATGTTGGCAATACTACATGCACTTAAAAAATGGCGACCTTACCGAATGGGAAGACTCTTCAAGGATGAGGATGTGGAAGCATTGTTTTGTGCTATTTATATTATCCAACCATATTGGATAAATGACGAAAGGGATGAATGGAAGAAGGACGAAGAAGTATGGCCACTTATTCAAAAGTTGCAAAAGATCCCAATTCAAACAATATTGCCAGAAATTGAAGAAGGAAAAATCATATTGGAACCTGGAGCAATCACAGAAACAAGAACCCGACAGCTACGAAATCGATCAATTTCAGAGTATCTCATCAAGTGGAAGAACTTACCCACTGAAGATTCCACATGGGAGGACAAGAATTTTATACAGAAGCATCAAGAACTACTCAAGCGTTGAGGATAACGCTTTTTGAAGGAGAGGGGCATGTTAGGCCCCTATACTACTAGTGTAACCCCTTATTGTTATTAGTATAACCCACTTATTATATTGATGTACCCATGTAGTGCCCATATTGTTACTATTGTGCCCCATAGAAGCCCACTATGGTTATTATTGTGCCCTTATATTATTATTTTTATGTCAGCTCTGATTATGTTATGACCCCTTAGACTCCTATATATATAAAGGAGGTCTTTTCGTTTGTATCATCCAAGAATTGTTCATTTATGTAATGTAAATGAGGTTGCCCCCTCGAAGAGGCTGAATTCTAAGGCGTTGATCTATCTTTTCTATCTTTTCTTGAGCTGGTTTCATAACATGTCAACTGAAGGGATTCAAGTTGATCCCTTCAAGGTGGAGGCAATAGTTTAGTTGCCTCCCTCGTCTTCCATCCGACAACTTCAAAGTCTTCAGGGGAAGGCAAATTTCTTGAGATGGTTTATAGCGAACTATGCTAAGATAACTAAAGGGTTTATGCGTTTGCTCAGGAAAGGAGTTCCATTTTTATGGGATGACTTTGCGCAATGATCTTTTGATGCCTTGAAGCAGGCGTTGATCTCTGCCCCGCTTTTGAGTCTGCCCGATTATGGTATAGATTTCCTTTTATATCTTGCAGTTGCAGAATCAACCATAGGTATGGTTCTGGTTCAATAAGATGATGCTCTTATGGAGCATGTGATTTACTACTTGAGTCGAGGCTTGGTAGGCCCTGAACTACGCTACTCTCTGGTTGAGAAATTAGCCTTGGCAACTATCCATGTTGTCCAGTGGCTTCGCCATAATATTCTGCTACATAAACATTTGTCTTAGCGGCGGTAAATCCTTTCCAATTTGTCCTCAGTAGGCAAGTGATTGTGGGCAAATACAATCGATGGATTGTTATTTTACAAGAGTTTTATCTCGATTTCTTATCAGCCAAGTCTAATAAATCATTGGTTTTTGTAGAATTAATTTCCGAGTTGCCTTGTGAAGAAGATACTATTTATGAGGAAAGTTTTCCCGATGAACATCTGTTCCTCATTTCTTCCCAAGATCCCTAGTATGGAGATATCATAATCTATCTCCAGACTTCAAAGTTCCCTCCTGCTGCCTCCAAGCATGAATGTCGAAAATTACGTCACCTGGCTAAGAACTATGTCATCATTGGTGATACATTATATTGCTGAGGGGTTGATTCAATCCTTAGGCATTGTTTAACCTTAGAGGAAGCAGAGTCTGTGCTTAATGATTGCCACAGTGGAGCATGTGGTGGTCATCTTTCAGGGCTTGCTACAGCCCAGAAAATCTTGCGTGCCGGCTACTTTTGGCCTGAGCTTTTCAAAGATTGTATTGAAGCAGTCAAACATTGCCACCCTTATCAAGTCTATACTTGGAAGATGCACGTGTATCTAGCTCCTCTTTTCCCTGTTATCATTGTCGATCCTTTTACAAAGTGGGTTATTTACTTTACTACTTGTAATCCACCTTCAACAGTGAATCACGGGCACATTATTGTGGTCGTGGACTACTTTACGAAGTTGGCTGAGGCCATGCCCACTTATAAAAAATATAGTGAAACAGCGACATTGTTCCTTTTTAATCAGATTATTTCATGGTTCGGTATCCCGAGATATATTGTCACTAACCATGGCAATCATTTCCAGAACCAACTGATGTCCGAATTGGCTCTTAAATTGGGCTTCCGGTAGGAGCATTTGTCTCCATATTATCCTCAAGCCAATGGCCAAGTAGAAGTCATGAATAAGTCCCTCAAGACGATCCTGCAAAGGACAATTGATAAAAATCGCTCCAATTGGCATCTCATGTTGTATCCAGCTCTCTGGGCGTACCGAACTTCAGTAAAGACTGCCATTGGTTTTACACCTTTTCAGTTAGTTTACGGGCTAGAATCTATCTTTCCTGTTGAATGAGAAATTCCATCTCTTAAGCTAGCTGTTGAGCTCCTTCTGGAGACCTCTAGTCTCGAAGAGTGCCTCCTTCATTTGGAACATCTCGATGAGCAGCGTCGGGATGCTGCCACAATCAATGAGGCTCATAAGAAAAGGGTTGAAACTCAATACGATAGATTTGTCTGTCCTCGAGTCTTTTCTAAAGGCAACCTTGTCTTGGTCTATGACCAAGATAAATATGCCTTGGGGGTAGGCAAATTCAAGTATATGTGGTATGATCCCTTTATAGTGCAATGAGTTTTAGAAAAAGGGGCTTATGAATTAGTCGATTTTGAAGGGAAAAAGTTGGCGGAGCTCCGAAATGGCTCTACCTCAAGAAGTATTTTACCTAGGTTACGACCAAGCAATGGCTTCTTTGTATATTTTGTATTTTTGTACATATCTTATCAAGATTTTTTGTGATATTGACACCTTTTTCATCTGCTTTGGCAGGTGTTGATGGATGACTTGGTCTATTTCAGATTCATCGATGGTGCTAGTCGGCACACTCGAAACCTCGCTTCCGTAGCTTGGGTGATATATTATCCAACTGGTCAGTTGATGGTATCAAGGGGAGTATGTATTGGTCCTATGTCAAATAATATGGCCGAGTATACTACCGTCATTAATTACTATCCAAAGCTATTTCTTATGGAATCGATTTGTTGGTAGTCTATCTTGATTCACAACTAGTAGTGTCACATTTGAATAACATTTATCGGGTTCGGGATCCTTGTTTATATCGCCAATATTTGAGAGTGAGGGTGTTGCAAAGATCATTTGTTTATATTACTTATTTTCACATTCCACGATCTGATAATTCATTAGCAAATTCTATCGTTAATCAAGCTTTAGATTGGCATATCATTCATTCATCAAGATAAAATCAAGCATCAAAAAGTAGGCACCATAGATATATATATATATATATATATATATATATATATATATATATATATATATATATATATATATATATATATATATCATAAAATCGCCTATGTGTACATAAAGTGTGTCAAAAATAATATACAAAATCGGGACTAAAATTCCCATAATCATGTCCAGTACATCTAATGACCCGGCTCAGGATGGGTGGTTAAGTAGGTGACCACTACTTTGGCCATGCGCCAGAAACGGTGAACACGGTCGCGTGGCACTCCTACCACGCGGCGCTGCATATCCTCTGGTAGATCTTCTACGGCCTCCATCAGTACTCGGCGGGTCAACCTCACCAAGTATCGTTGGACCATGTATAAGACTCTCTTAGTCTATGCAGTCGCCTCTTCAGCACCTCTTCCACGACGCCTGTGCTGCGGAAATCCATCTGGTCATACCGGACCCACATATGGAACATGATCATTATATCAATCATTTAATCCCATCAAAAATATCTTTAAGTTCATTTTCATATTTGAAAAACATAAAAATTGACAAAAAAATTAAAAAATGGTTACCTATCTCTCCCCATGTTGCGTCTGGTGGCAACACCAGATCCGGATCTCCTTTGAAATCCATGCCAGCATAGGGATAGTTGTCCACATCAATGATTTGCTACTCCGACCAGGAGAAGAAATCATTGTCAAAGCAGTCCTCTGTAAATCTCCACCTCTAAGGCATTTCATCAGGTTGGCCCACCTACCCATCCGAGGATCTCGGGGGCTACTGATAGGAACTGATACTCTGGGATGTAACCCTGGAACCTTCTCAAAGAAGAAGGAGCACAAAATGGTCCCATATCTGAAGTTCTTGGTATGTCCTTTCTGAATGGAGGATAGCTAACTCTTCATATTGGTTAGAAGAGGTGTACACCAGTCAAACACAGTAGTGAGACAATCTACGACCAAGCTCATGGATAGTCGTGATGCTTGGTGCAATGAGGTTGATTAGTTTAGCCTGGCTATGGTGAATAATATGATCCTCACTCTCTACATGTTTTATTGGAATTTGGCTTCCAATCTTCCCTGGATGCCTCAGACAGTATATATGCACGTAGTCTTCCACTCAAAGACTACCTCGTGATTGTCCAATCAAATACACCACTTCTCCTCTCTGGGAGAGTCCAGTGATAACGTAAATATCTTCTATCTCTATCCTTAAAGGCATTTGATCAATAATGAATGCATCATCTTTGATACTCTAATAGCAGATTAACATTTCAAGCAAGCAGGTGCTTGCCTTCATATTTGGCATTTTGAAAAATTTTAATAAATCGCATCCTCTCAATGCATCCAAGGCCTGTTGATCATTCATAGCCTCATCATCAATAGTAGCATGCTCCCTTTCCCTCCAGGTGATTGTCATCCTGAAAGAAAATCAAGTTTAACCGTTAGGTTTTTATGTTTTAATTTCAAACCGCGTATATGCGGGTCCATTTTATACACAGTCATGTGTAGGGCCTGCGTATACGCGGGCTTCTCATAACCAACCCACGTATACACTGCGTTGAGATTTTTAACATAATTTCCAATGGTGAAACCTCAATTAAAATTTCTAAAAACAATCACAAATTGATGCAAGCTAGATTTGGGGGTTACCTGGTGATTTTGAGCCAATTTGAATAGTCGAATTCTTTGGGGGGAAAGATTGCTTCTTTTTCTCCACAGCTTTTTCTCTCAGCACAAATGGTAACAATGGTGAGTCAAAAATCTTTTTATAAGCTTTGAAAATGTCAAATTTTTTCAAAACTTGATTTTGTTTCGTCTCATGAATCTTTTAACTTGGGAGCTTGGATTGTCGAGAATAGGTGGTTTTTCAGGACATTTTGGACGCTTTTTCGAAAATTTCAAGTCGGTTCCATGACTGTTGACCCGTCATGGCAGGTATCGTCTACTCACTGGCATATAGGTTAGGGAAGCCATTTTTCTATTGAATTTTTCATACTAGCCTCCATCTGTCGATACACTTTCCATAGGGTCAATCCCATCATGTTATGGTTCGTAAACCATCTTCACTCGCCGACTTTTTAAATCATGACACAATGGTAGAGCCATCCTTTTCATGGGCATCGTAGTTAGCACCTCACTGACATTGGTTGCCCATGTTGCTTCATTGAGTAGGCTTGGGAGTCCTCTCTAGTCCCACCATGACTTGTGCATTGAAGACCCATTCCTCTTTGCTTCTTCGCTTTGTTTTGGCCTTATACCCTAGAGGCTCCTTTGTGTTGAGTTGTACTACTGCATTACATTTTGACTATTTGCACCTTTTGGCCTTGAGCCGGCTTCACTTGGACTCGTGTCTAAGCCACTTTTTGACCATTTCTTTTGCAAAAATCAAACTTGCAATCCCTTAGCTTCTACGACTTGACACACCCTCATACCTGTGGAAGGAACATCCTTTTGAGTGTCCTTGACCAGCTTCGCCTCCCTACATTGAGCATAGGAATGTTCCCATCCTAGGAACTAGATCATCTATTTCACTGACACTCGTTCTTTCCACTATACTATAGCATTCTTTTATTCTTTTTCCAGCTTAAAGAAAAAGGCAAAAAAAATACATATTCCAAAAAGAGTGGGAATGGGACAATATTTCCATTTATTGTTAGCAGCTAGAGTCAGTCATGCGCCCTTGAACAAAGCACTCGAACGAAGCATCTCCTCCATTTGGGTGGGATTTAGCTTGACTTAGGTACGCCTTAACCTTGTTATTGAGTTAGTTCTCCTCCGATTGGTTATCTCTTCCAATCATACGGAGAGTTTGTTCGTGCCTCCTACATGGCGAACTTATACAGAGTCATCATATGCTGCCACATGGTCATCATTGAGTCATGCTTTTGTTCAAGGGAAGTAAGCCTAAGTCGGCCTCTCTGTGGTGTCTCTTGACCTATTTTTCAGTCGGCCATCCCTGGTTGTCAGTGTCTTGTCTATCATCACATTAGTTATATTGGTCCTTTACTCGTGCCGGTTTGAGAAGGTCTCCATTGACTTCTTGCTGGCAGGTCTTGTCCTTATTGATGACGACATCTTGCTCTGAGGATAGGCCTAGAGCCGCACCCTGGCCCTATTTTCATTATTGATAGGTCACCTTGTGCTCAGCATCGATCAGTATCATGGGTCTTTGACTGAGTGGTTTCCCTTGTGTTTGACATTAGCTTTCATTATCACACATCAAGGTTCGTGTAGTGCCTTGGTTTCCATTTGACCCTATTGGTGGATTCCTCGCCTCTGTGTCAGCTTTCATTATTGGTTGGTTCAAAGGGTTTCTATCGTGCGCTAGCTACATCTTGTGTACGTCGGAAACATGCTTTGGTCGGGTTACTACATCTTTTTTCATCTGATTCCTTCCACATTATTGGCCTACGGGTTACACTCGCGCTAGATTGATGAAGGATGCCTTAATGCCTTCCTTCTAGCGGATCTTTCCCTATCGACTACAACTCATTGCTCTGGGGCAAAGGTCTAGAGTCCATTTAGCAGTACCTTGGGGTTTGCAGTCATCATGGCAGATCCTTCATTATCAACACTGGGAAACCATCATTGTCTCCTGATTAATAGATTCTTACAGGTGTTCGACTTCAGCTCATCTATTCGCAATTGTTAGATTGTACTGTGTACCTTGACTCTCATTATCATTATCGGTGAGTAGTCTCGCATTTGTTAACAATATACATCAATGACCGGTAATCAAATGATTTCTCACATGGTCAACTTTAGATCATTTATTCCCATTGTGTAGAAATGTACCACGGCGATTGGTGAAGACCTCGGGTTGCATCAGCATTCTTTGGTTCACTTGTTAGTTGCTCCTGTTGCTGCTAGTTGACACCATTCCACATTATATGTTGCAGTCCTTCACAGCGACATTCTATATGCTGGC
This sequence comes from Pinus tabuliformis, assembly GCA_031772625.1. Classification (NCBI taxonomy): domain Eukaryota; kingdom Viridiplantae; phylum Streptophyta; class Pinopsida; order Pinales; family Pinaceae; genus Pinus; species Pinus tabuliformis. Next base: position 748,941,974 of record CM062811.1, read on the forward strand.
ATCCGAGTTGCGATGTATTACCATCTTATTCCATCGTGTTAATTTGGTATTATTGGGATCAGTTTTTGACATCAATGATTAGCTTCATCCTTCAGCTTTATTGATCATCTTCTTATATGTGATATTCAGACATGTACTTGTTCGATTGTGATCAGATGATCCATTATGTACTTTCAGTTCCTTATACTTGTACACATAGTGGACCCGCTTGTACTTGATATGCGGACATGCTTTACTTTCTCTGAGCATGGGTATGCCCGCCTCAGACAGTTGTTTCTTCTTATCTTCTTTTGCTGGCTTGGCAAGCTGAAATCTGGAGAAGTCCTTCCCGGTTTTTGACAGGTTTCCTTTCCATATACTTAATACATTTCGTCCATCATGTTCCCCTTCTGACCTCATATATTTGGGGGCATCTGTTATAGCTCCAAATATCACCTTATGTATTTGTGATTCTTGGTTTATGGCCTAGGGCAACTCCTCCTTCCAGACTTGGTCCAAATATTTTAAAAACAATGTTTTACTCCCAATATGTAACTTTGTCCTATATTAAACACACGTACACATGGGTCAGTATATACCCAACCCACGTATATGTCTTAAAACACTTTAAAAAATTAAATTTCCTTAATTATGGGCGAAGATCATGGGTTTTACCTGTTGATTACCTATTAGTTCCCATGGGCCAACTGTTCCCAACTGTTTCCCAACTAAAAAACTACTTTGGGAGAAGTATAAAAAGAATTCAATGGGAAGGCCTTAAGGAGGAGAGAAAATAGAGAATTACCCTGCTAAGATTATCCCCTGATCAAGTCTGAAGATCCCTGTGCTTCAAGCATTTCCCCAAGTTCAGGAAACCCTTGTTTCCTTGAGAGTTGATATCCTTTCACTTGTTGGAGATATCCTTGTGTTGGTTATGGAAGGAGCCTTTTGAAGACCGGGACTAGACGGACCTAGAGGACGGTTCCACTTGGAGCCAGAAGAGGAAGACTGAAGTGAACTCTTTCTATGTTTTGATTATAGTCATCTGCAATAAAAGAAACATTGTCTTGTTCCTGATATCAACTTTGTTCACGCATCTGATGTTATTGTTATGGTTTATGTATGAATGACTATTTCAATATATAACTAACCATCTACTTATATGTTATAAAGTTGATTTCACTATAATGCTTTATCTATATGCTGTTGTGCATCTTTGAATTGGTTGTTTTACAGGTTCAAAGATTGTGAGGAGTTGCAGAGGGTTTGAACCCTAGCTGGAACTACCCGAATGAAGGACCCCTGGGTATGTACATCCTCACATAGTTTGGTTGTTTAAGCATTTTTCCTGAGTTATTTACTTGTTTCTTGCTATAGATTACTCCTGCTCTGCTAGGGTTCTGACCCAAAGCGCTAGGGGACTTTATCCCTCAACACTCGCCAATGTCTTTGCTTTGCACCAATTCTGATTTTGCACTAAATGTTGCACAATCATCTACCTCTTGTTTATAGATATTCTTCACCCGAATCCCTATCTTCATGGTCTGACCTGTGGCTATGTGTCTTAGGAACGCCTTTCCTTTACTGAATACAACATCATATCCTTTTTCCTCCAACATCGCGACCAATACCAAGTTCTTCTTCAGTCCAGGCACATACTTCACATCTGTCAAGGTGATAGGAGCTCTATGCTCCCTCTGAAAAGCAACCGTGCCCACTCCTGAAACACTATACCTTCTGTCGTCACCCATCTCTATGTGCATCTTGAGGTCATTCTCCTCCAAGTAACTGAATAAACTTTTATCACCAGTCATGTGGAATGAGGCTCCACTGTCAAGATACCAGACACAACCCATCATCGATGACACCATGCATGCGATGAGGGTAAAGTCCATTTCGAATTGAGAAGCTAATGCCTCACCTTCCAATCCTTCTGAGGATCCCTTCTTGGACTTCTTCAATGGGCAATTAGTTGCATAATGTCCTATATCGTGACAATTAAAGCATCTTGCTTTAAACATGTCATTCTTCTTCCCTCCATTAGAAGAATTTGATTTGAAATGGGAAGCCTTCCCCTTCCCTTTCCTTACTTGCTAAGGTCATATTTTTTTCATCATCATCCTTGGATAAAGAACCATCTCATGTGCTCCTCCTAATCTCCTCCTGCATAAGATCCGACCACAGTCATTTCCAATCCGGCAGTTTCTCCCTTTCATTCACAAAGTCCTGGTAGCTATTCCATCTCTTTGGAAGGCCAAGGAGAGTGAGACTCACGATATCATCATCGGCAGTAGTTATTCCCACACTACCAAACTCATCTCTGCCAAAGGTGAGCTTGTTCAAATATGTGGAAATAGTATTGCCCTTCTTCATCTTGATTCTTCGAAGCTTATCCTTGAGCATCAATTTCCTCTGGTCGCTATTGTTCTGGTAGAGTTCCTTCAATGTCTTCCACATTGAAAATGGAGTATCCTTCCCATGGAGACTCGAGACAATATGATCTCGAACTCCCTCAAGGATGATCCGTCTTACCTTCGCCACACACTTCTTCCACTCAGCCAACTCTTGTGCATTAGTTGAAGTTGGCTTTGGTATTTCTTAATCAATGAATTCCTTCAAGCCATTGTCTTCTAATATAACCTCCATTTTATCTTTCCATGCTATGTAATTTGAGCTACCTTCCAAGGAATACTCGAGTCTCAAGCCATAGAACACCATTGGCCAACCTTGAAGTATGATATGAATTCGATTTGCACCTGCAACCCCGGACTTCAAACTTCGAATTCTCTTCTCAGTATACTATTCACAGCTCTGATACCATGTAGAAATTTCCTACAAATCTAGCTTTCTGCTACCATGTAGAAAATCTGATTGTAGGTTAACCCGATAATGCAATATAAATTAAAGCAGAATACTATAACCTACTTCTACTATCAATTTGCAGAAGCTTAAAGATCGAGCTGAAAAATATAACCAGAAGAAGATGAATCAATACACAATACACATGAAAATACTTTGGGGAAAGCCTCAACTAAAAAGCCCACTATATGTATTATCATACAAGGTGGAAATACATAGGAATTATAGAAAGCCTTAGCTCTCGCAGCTAGCTAGCTCTTAGTACAATCCTCACATATGCTCATAGGCAATATTGGCTTCTCTCCAGCGTTCCTCTCTGCCCTCCAAGCTCCTATTTCCTTGTGTTGTTCCTCTAGGATGATCTTCCTTCAACCAAGTGGAACACTGCTCTCACACACTGTCAGAACTGCGCAATCCTCAAGGAATGAATGCCTTGACTGCATACATGAGTTTTCTATATAAGAAAACACATGAAATTGATAGTACATTGTCCTTGACATTAATCTCAACTAGGTCTTTCTCAGAGTAGACATACATGAGTTTCTGATGAGGGAACCTTTAGTTAACTAGAGTACACTAGTTGAGTTCATGCATGCATCAACTGATTGTTAACTCTCTATTAGTTCCTCAAACAGTGTGGAACTAGTTTAACTGGACTTAACTTGGTAAACTGAGTTAACTAATTACAACTCAAATATAGCTCATTCTTATCTCTTTAATTTAAGGGATAACTCTTGCATGACTTCAGAAAGACTTCTAACTTGAATTTCTCCAACTAATTAATTCAAAATGAATTAATTGATTATTTCCAAGTAGCTATTAAGACTAAATTCGATTTTAATTCGCAATTTAATTCAAGGACAAATTAAATTGGAATATTCTTGTTGCCATATTTCAAGACCATTAATGAGAAAGGGGGTGTATTGGTTTGTTTGTTGTCTATGGGTACCAAATACACCTTCCTTGGAGTTGGTTGTTACCTACAAGGCGCATACAAGCAATTGGATGTTGTTAGTGGACAAACATGGATAAACAAAGCATTGAAAGTAATGGAAGTAATGCATAAATATGTAGAAATTCCCACCTATAGATCACCTGATAATGCAATATACTAAAGCAAAATACTTGATCTACTTCTACAACCAATTTAGCGGAAACTTAATCGAGCATGAGCAACATCAATAAGAACACATATAACTGATATGGAGAAATCAATCACACATAACACAGAAGATATAACCAGGGGAAAGCCTCAGCCTAAAACCCCAATCTTTGTATTATCATACAAGTGGAAATATAGTCTGGATTACAAAAAGAATCAGTTCACAAGCTATCCTTCTCTCTCTGCAATCCCTTTGCTGCTCATAGACAGTCAAAGGCCTCTCTCAAACCTTCTCCTCTCTCCAAGCCTCCTATTTCTTTGTGCAATTTTCCTTGGGGTCCAGTGCTGTCACTTGTGTGAATTGGCCTCTTCACACACTCACTAACCTCTGATCTAACTGCGCAATCCTAAAGGAGATAAATCCTTCTCCATAGATGAGTTTCCTTTATAGGAAAAATCCATCCAACTGATAGTACACTGTCCCTCCTCTGATCTCAATTGGGTCTCTGTCTGAACTAACATGCATGAGTTATTCATGAGAGAATATTCAGTTATCTGAAGTGCGGCAGTTATATGCAAGCATGCATTAACTAACTGAACTAACATTAATTTAAACAAAATGTTTAAATCAATCTAACTAGACTTGACTCAATTAACTGATCCAACTAATTACAACTCAAATTAGAACACATCCTTATCTCTTTAACTGATGGATAAATTCCTCAATTAATAGAGAAATTGTTGCATGTCCTCGCATAGACTTCATGTTTGATTTTTCACAACTAATTAACTCATGGTGAATTAATTTATTTATTTTCAAACAATTGTTAAGTTCAAATTCAAATTTTACTTCCTATTTTAGTCTAGGGACTGAGTAAAATTGGAATCCATCCTGAACTGCCAAAAATAGCAATGTTATTTTTAGCACTTCCATTTTTCATTCCCTGTCGCTCAATTCAGCACTGGTACCCAAACTGCTATTTATAGCAGTGCTATTTTTAGCACTTCTATTTTTAGCATTTCTTGTTGCCATTTTCAACACTCCCTCTCAACAAGAAAGGCATTCAACTCGAACCCAATCCTGTACCTTTGGAATGTTCTGCATGCAACACTTCTCCCAAGTGTGGTTGCTCCAGCAACTCTAGAAACAAAAAAACTCCCCACTGACCTCTCTGTTGGGCTAGAAACATACTCTGATGCTGAAGCTCTACCTGTTGCTGACAAGTGCTCCCTCTCTAACCTCTGAACTATTGCAACACTCCATGCTTTTCGCACCGTTGCACACATCTCTATGCCATCCTGCACTAGTGCAACACTCCTGTGCCTCTCGCATTGTTGCAGCCTGCTAGCTCTACACAATACTGGGACTCCTGCACTGTAACTCTCTCTACCGCTCCATCTGCATTTGTCTCTACCCACTCATCTAGTCTTGCTACTCCTCATCGGGGCTCTTGTAGCAAATTCGAATCAAATAGGTTGGGTACCTCAAGGATCATGCCCCTATTCCAGCATTCTTGTGACGATCACTCCACATCGCCCCACCTCCGACCTAGAGATATGGATGCATGTGATACTTTTGCCCATTTGGCTTGAAATTTCCCCCTACTAGAGGTCTCTGCATGAGTGGATGCCTCCACTCAGTCTCCTCTCGGCTTCTCCAGTTGTGGCTGCTCCACTACCTCTTAAAGTTGCTTCACCAATTGTGGCTCCTCCATAATTGTCTGAGACTTCTTCTATCGCTGCATGTTGAGAGGTAATTTAATCTCCCTCTCAACCACCAATTATCTAACCTTTGCCTTGCTCCTCAAGGCTTTGCATGCATCTTGTACCTCAAGTGCATACAGGTTCTTGGCTAGCACACTAATCTGTTTCATCTTTCCCGCCGTCACGAAATTTTCTAGAAAAAGATCAGCAATATCTCCCTCATCGGAACTCTGATTCAGCCGATTTTTTTTTTAATTTGGGTATTTTTCTACAAGGAATCCAAATCTACTATTTGTTTCTGAAAATTTTGTACAGAAATTTTCAGATCTGCTCTACAAACTCTCGGCCCAATTTATTTTTTTTTACTTCGATTTCTCTTCTTCGTATATTGTTCATAGCTCTAATCACCTTTTCTCTGATACCATGTAGAAATTCCCACCTGTAGATCACCTGATAATGCAATATACTAAACAAAAATACTTGATCTACTTCTACAACCAATTTAGCGGAAGCTTAATCGAACATGAGCAACATCAATAAGAACACATTTAACTGATATGGAGAAATCAATCACACATAACACAGAAGATATAAGCAGGGGGAAGCCTCAGCCTAAAACCCCAATCTCTGTATTATCATACAAGTGGAAATATAGTCTGGATTACAAAAAGAATCAGCTCACAAGCTAGCCTACTCTCTCTGCAATCCCTTTACTGCTCATAGACAGTCAAAGGCCTCTCTCAAACCTTCTCCTCTACCCTCCAAGCCTCCTATTTCTTTGCACACTTTTCCTTGGGGTCCAATGTTGTCACTTGTGTGAATTGGCCCCTTCACGCACTCACTAACCTCTGATCCAACTGTGCAATCCCCAAGGAGATAAATCCTTCTCCATGGATGAGTTTCCCTTACAGGAAAAATCCATCAAAAAGATAGTATGTTGTCCCTCCTCTGATCTCAACTGGGTCTTTGTCTAAATTGACATGCATGAGTTATTCATGAGAGAGTATTCAGTTATCTGAAGTGTAGCAGTTATGTGCAAGTATGCATTAACTAACTAAGCTCACATTAATTTAAACAAACTATTTAAATCAATCTAACTGGACTTGACTTAGTTAACTGAGCCAACTAATTACAACTCAAATTAGAACTCATCCTTATCTCTTTAACTGATGGATAAATTCCTCAATTAATAGAGAAACTGTTGCATGTCCTCACATAGACTTCATGTTTGATTTTTCACAACAATTTAACTCATGGTGAATTAATTAATTTATTTTCAAATAGCTCTTAAGTTCAAATTTGAATTTTACTTCCTATTTTAGTCCAGGGACTAACTAAAATTGGAATCCATCTCGAACTGCTAAAATAGCAATGCTATTTTTAGCACTTCCATTTTTCATTCCCTGTTGCTCAATCCAGCACTAGTATCCAAACAACTATTTATAGCAATGCTATTTTTAGCACTTCTATTTTTAGCATTTCTTGTTGCCATTTTTAACAAAATAAACATAAACTAAAAACTACACTAGATAACACATAAACAAGCTTAATGAAGCAAACAAATCAACAAAGGTTAGGAAAAGGGTCCCCTTTATTGACTGTTGGTGGTAGAAGAGTTACAATAGATGAATACAAGACACTTGAAGAGAATTGTTTGAGAAATGGTGCTCAAAAACTCTCAACAAGGAATTCCCTTTCTCAATCTCCTTGCAAGCTCTCTCTCTCTCTCAAAGAAGTATAGAAGACACTCTCAATGATGGAATACTTTTCTCAATGGTATGCTTGATTGCTAGGGAGAAATTTTGGCAGCATAACAATGCTCTACTTCTTCTTGTTTCTTGGCTCTCCATGAACTTGTATTTATAGAGTTTTTTGGACACTCCTTCCCTCCTTGGCTCATCAATGTGGTTGTTCACCTCATAAATGAGATGAGAGCTACCATCTCCTTGCCTTTAAGGCTTCTTGGGGCTCAAGGATTGAATTTGTCAACCCATCATGTCAAGATTTGGAGTGTTCTTCAGGCAAGTTCGTGACCTGAGGTATTGATTTGACTTTTCGCGACCACACAACTATTGAAGAAACAATGGATCGACTATTAATTTCCAGTAATGGAACACCCGTGTGGTTCAATTTTTTAACTTAAACCTTAGGAAATCTTTTAATTTTTGGTATTCATGGTTCTTCTAGCTGAAAAAATAAACTATGTATGTGTTGATCAGTGACTTTGAGTGTCTTCTAGTGCGTACAAGTGAGTGTATGATTTTCATATGATAACAATTTCCCACTGATGTATGAGGTTAGGAGAAAGTGTATAGCTAAAATACAACACATTTTTTATGATCTGACTGAGAGTATTGATAACTTCTTGAGAGATAGAGAGATTTACAATAGAGATGATTAGGGAAATTCCTTGACTGAGAACTAAAGAGAACCATACTTGACATAAATATTGATATAAAAGTGTATATATGAGGTAGGAATATCCCATGCTCACTATGATAACTATGAATAAGTATTACAATCATACACGAAATGGTCCTGTCAAGTCAGCGTTAATGTGGCTAACATGCTGATGGTTGATGATGATAATTGCTTACGCCCTCAGCGGAATCTATGAGAAATAGACTTAAATGGGTGCCTCCATGCATCAAAGGTGAAGCCCTACTAAATTAGGTTCTAAGGGATGCATGGGTCTTCGACTAAATGAGAGAACCACAATGGTCACAAAGTAAGATGCTACCCTGACATGAAAAGATATGATAGTGTTGAATATCAGGGAGACCAATGACATCAATGGGAAATAGTGATTCCCACTATGCCACCTGAGGTTTTCCTTAAATGGGGGAGTAACCAAGGTACTACTCCAATCCTAGAAGATGAGTGCTGAAGTCGACAGGAAATAAGCATCAACAACCCAAAAAGTTGTTCCGAGGAATCATTGTGAAGGAGTAAGATTCTTGTAATATAATTGGGCATAAAGGCTTGATAACAAGAGCTTACAACATGGGTAGATACATAAAACTACCCAAGTTTGGAGTTGTAATGCAAGTGGCAATGGTAAAAACAATTTTTCTGAGGGAAATTCCCCTTGAGTCAGTAGGAAATCCATGGTCCTAACCTAAACTATAAAAAAATTATGGTCCCTGTGGGGAATTTAAAGGTTTTCAAGGATATGGTTGCTTTTAGGGAGTCTTCCTTCACTTATGGTATGAATATGTAAGATAGAATAAATTAAGTACAAAAGCTCCTGAAACTAGATGCCCTTTGTACAAAGTTTAGAGTATCTTAGTGTGTGGAGTGAAATTGTGTGTGCAAGTGACAGAGTGAGCATATAAAGTGTGTAATGATGTGGATATGTGATGATACTTTACAAAATGCCCTAATTACCCTAAGTTTTTCTTTTTCCTTGCATGAAAAGAAATAATATGTGGATAATGGGCCACTTACTTCCTTTTGATTACACTATGTGTGCCTAAAAGGGAAATGGAAAAACCAAGTGCATTAAGAAAGCTTTCAGATGCAAACTTAGGATCGTTTGAAAGATGTAAGGGAAGTAGGGGCTACTCCATTTCTTTAATAACACTTGGTCCTAGTTCCAATACTAATGAAGTAAAAATGATTTGGTTAGTAAAAATGATGTGTGGATTTTGGGCCACTTACTCTCCTCCTAATTAAGTATGTGACTTGTGAAAGAATATCAAAACAAGTTGAAAAGATGTGTGGATTGTGGCCACTTACTTGTCTCCTAATTAATCTATGTTTGGGATGCAAATTTTAAAATTAAAGACCAATTAATTACCGTACTAATAGTGGTTATTAAAGCAATTAAACAATCTAACTAACTGTAAAAAAATTGCAGAAGTGAGGGAAGTTCACTAAAGGCTATCTATCACTCAAGAGAGGAAAATTAAAGTGAATTTTTGAGTTCTTTATAACCTACACGAGTTATGCTCTGCACAGGTGCGTGAACCATGTTTGTTTGCAATAAAAGTTGTGTGACTGACAAAAAAAATGAATAAATAAATAAAATAAAATAAAATAAAAATAAAAATAAAAAAATAATAATAATAATTAGAAAGAGGTATTTCCTAGCCGAAAACAGGTCCAAGGGGCCTACAAAAATTCCAGAGAACTAACAGAGGCACAATGGAGTGAAAATGCAGAGAGAAAGATCCTACAAAATAACCATTAGATCAAAGAAAGGAAACAAGTGGTGTCATAATCGTGTCATGGGGGATTCACTCAATTAACATCTGACATATCACGTATGTTTGTGGCATACTAAGAAATACCCTAAATTTGACTGCATATTGGAAAATAACTCTAAAAATCACGTTATTTAACCCCCTACCAATACGAACCAAATACGCCTTTCTAATTTTAAAAACCCCTACTTTCACAAAATGTAGATATCCATTTTTTCATTAACATTTTTTATACCCATTTATATTTTTTCATTAACTTTGAGTTCCATTTTCTATACCTGCTAATATAAAAACCATTTACCCCCTATATATCCCCCAATATATTATGTCATTTTTCCTCAATATATATCCCCCAATATGAATTCACATGGTATGGTATTGTTCCCCTATTGAAGCCCCCGTGCATCTTTTAATGGTGTGTTTGTTGTCTATGGGTACCAAATATACCCTCCTTGGAGTTGGTTGTTACCTACAAAGAGCATACAAGCCATTGGATGTTGTTAGTGGAAAAACATGGATAAAAAAAACATTCAAAGTAATGGAAAAAATGCATAAATAAACATAAACTAAAAACTACACTAGATAAGACGTAAATAATCTTAATGAAACAAACAAATCAACAAAGGTTAGGAAAAGGGTCCCATTTATTGACTACTGGTGGTAGAAGAGTTATAATAGATGAAGAGAATTGTTTAAGCAATCTTCATTAATTCCCACTCAGTGGCATAATTCTTATCTATATGAATAGCTATGTCAATGTCGAACATAGAAAAGAAGTTGTTGGATTACTAGCCATTAATGAATTTCATTAACCAACACGATACTACTCACCATTGGTTTCAATGAGAGTCAAGATGCCTAAGTACGTCTTACTAGGTACGAATAGATGTGTCGTAGTCAAGTCACCTAGAAGATCTGACAAATAGGGTACATTGATGTATTCCCATCGTTTATTGATGATAGAACTTTCCATTAAGGAATGCAAGCCTCAAGGTACTTGAAATATCTCTAGTCTTGATCCCAGATGATGTGTCGGAGTCGATGGGTCAAGAATTGTTAGAAGGGAGGCCTTAATGAATCCTCCATCATCTAACATGAGTATAAAATAATAATTTGAAGGACCATAGATGAAAGATTTGTGTTATGAAGCAAGTTTTATTTGACAGAAAGGAAGATGAAAATGGGGTGACTCAGATTTGTAAGGGAGCTGAATGACTTTATTTTGGGTTAAGGGTGAGTGAAAATGAGGCAGGAAAGCATGAAGATCGCAAAGGGAAAATGAGTTTTTATGGATCCATCGTAGGCTTAGAATGAGTAGAAATGGTAAAATTGGTATCTGAGAGGCATTTTTTAGTAGCAATGGTGTAACGGATCTTGTTTGACATGGAATGAACATGTTCTTCTGAAAGAAACATGGTCTTTAAAAGGCACTTGTGCATATAGTGATCTTATTTCATCGTCTTGGAACCTGAAAAAACTTAGCACTTTTCTGCAATAAAATGTAAGAATATTGAGAGAGAGAGAGAGAGAGGTCATTAGTCTCTCTTCATCTGATATATTAAAAATATTACTAATAAAACAAATTCAAGGAAAAATTAAATGCACTTTTACCTGTTTGGAAAGTGGTACGTTAGACTGCATGTTGGTGTTTTGTTGGTAACTTCTTCAATTTTTTACTATTTCAAATGTTCATGAAAAATATTTCATCGCATAGATATTGTCAATATCTTTCCAATGGCGTTTGAATCATCAAAAATTGATGTCGTATGAAAGGGTTATGATTGTTTGAAGTTTTTATGAAAAAATTGCATAAGCTACTGAATTGCCTCAATTTTGCAGCTAATGATTGATTTTGCAGGCACTGAATTACATCGATTCTACAGTTAAGGTTCTATAGGTTCTGAGATTCCAGTTGAAGAGTGGAATTTATGGATAGGTACGCAACACCTAATGTTGACGTCACTAGAAGTTCCATGCATTGCTGGCACAAAGAGAGATGGGAATAACAAACCCGCTGAAGAATAAGATGTGTGAGTCACGATCCCTACTAAAACGTTTTGATTCTCATCCATCCACAAGAAATCAGCCAAAAAATTAGTGAGCATAATTATTGTTGGCTGTTGGGGCCAGGTTCAGAGTTAATTAGCCAAACAAATCCCTACACTACTGGCCCTTTCGGCATCAGCCCGCAATGCGCGGACTGAAGTCTCACTCAAAGCAACATGGGGGGATGCTGGAACCAAGTTGCTGCACCCTTGACATGTCTGAGGTGTCAATTTAGTCCAACTGTGCCTACCTTAATGTAGGTTACTTCGCGCACTATTCTCACTTGCGATACCTTCGCGATCTGCTATAATTGTCCTTTACACAGCCCTAAGTAGGGGCTGAGGTGATTTCGTGCTGCAATGGTAGAAATTTGTGCTATTTCCAAGTTACACCGCATATCTTAATTATCCTCTTATAGATTTTAGTCAACTTCGCGTAACCAGATACTTTAACTCACATTTAGTTAATCTACACCGTTATATATGTTCGCGAACCATATAGACAACAAACATACAATTTATATCCAAGATATTCGATACAAAAAACAAGAAATAAATACACATAATTGAGGTAAAACTTCTCTTTATTAATGCTTCAATAGTTACAGACTCGACTCACCCTGCACACTCAGCTGCAGGGGTCTGTGCACTCAGCTGCAAACTACTAGGCCTCTACGCACTCAGCTGCAAAGCCTTCTCCTACTCTACGACCCAAAGACTCGACTCTACACTTAGATCTTCCGCTATCCTTCTATTCCATCATCACTTCTTAAACTCAATTGACTACTTTACAACTTACAGCCTCGCTCTATTTATACAATCCCATGGTCTGCGGACCATGGCTAGATCTCTAAAGTCGACATTACATTACAAAATTGAAGGCAAACAACGCTATTACTCATTTACAAACTTCGCGCTTCGCACCCACAAAATGTGGAGTCTTTACATCAAATTTACAAATTTTAACCAAAAACTGGGCTTTAAGCCCCAAAACTTTCCTTGGGGGATCCCGCACCCAACAGGCCCACAACACAAACATCATGACTCGCCCTCGAGTCACTTTGTTGATGCGGAGATCTTCACGCAGAGACCTCCCAACTCTGCCTGGACCACCGCAAGATCGGCAGCGCACTGAGAAGCTTCCTGCTACACCTCCTAGATGCACTGTTCAGAGACTACTGTAGCTAAACTACTGCCTTGCACCTATTCCTGCATTCTCTACATCTGCCCGAGCTTGGCTTAAATCGAGGTTGTAATGACAAACGCCTCATCGATCCATGGTTATATGCTCGCCTTCAAGACAGCTTCCTTATGTCGAGCAGCGTCTACCTGCTCCTTGAGCGCTTTTGCCTGCTGCATCCGTGCGAGCCTCTGTGTAAGGGCCACCATCTGCACGGTCCCTTTTATTTTATTGTACTATTGCTACAGCTTGCACACCTTTGTTTCTAAGCGTTGTATGTTCGGGTCCTCCTTCATAGTGGTGAGGACCTCGAGTGACTCTTCAAATAGTTTGGTGCAGTCCTTCACTACACTGCTGATCTCCACTATTCCTGCTATAATGGCGCTAGTGTGTTGTTCCTTCACCTCAGGCGGAGTTGAAGGTTGCGCCTTCAATTGCAGCTCAGCTATCTGAAGGTTTAACTCCAGTTGAACCTTAGCCATTTCTTCTTTTGCCTTGTGCACCCCTGCTGCTAGTCTCCAGATGCGCGCCTCCGTTGGTTCCTCTGCTGGGATGGCCAACTCAGGGACCATCTGGTAGGCTTCCTCAACCACCTGCACTATCTGTCTATTCTGTGTCATGACCTCGTCGCACTGCAGGCTCAATTGTTCAATATTAATCCGTTGCTCGCTCATCACCTGGAGCACGCAACCCTCCCTAGCCCATAGTTCTGTAGTCACTCCATCCTGCAGAACATAGAGCATCTCCTGAGGGAGCGCAACCATGTTTATCCCAACTCCCTTCAGTGCACTGACCATAGGCCTGTCGACCTCATTTTATGTAACTAGTGCTCCCTCTAGCAGCACTATAGTGTTGGTCATGTGGGCATGCAGCATTTCCTCAGTCGTGGTCGTGCCTACTGCAATGTTGGTCGATAGAGTACCAGCCTGAGGAGTCACTAGGGTGCAATGGTAATGCGGCACCCAGAGCAGGTTTAACAACCCTACTTTCTCTACTCCTCGCAACAACTTGTGCAGCTCCAATTATATCACTCCCACCGTTGTATTTTTCTTCGACCGCATTAGTTGCGCGGTTGCCAAATGTGGGAATTTCTTGTGGCCCACGAGATCCCAATCTTCAAATTTTAGAACTAGCACCCATCCCAAGTGCGCTCCATCAAAAATGATATCATCGAGTAGCAGCAGAGTCTACAGAGAGCTCTTGCTCTCATCTAGGTCCTTGGGCACCCTTGCTTTCCCCTTCCATAGAGGAACATACACGGGCAACTTGGTCAAAGGGTCTGCACCCTGGGTTTCTTCCTCCATTTCTTCATCCTCCTCCTTTACCAAGATTTCCTCAAGGTCTTCCTCCTCCTCATCAGCTTCCAAATTGATCGCCTTCCCCTTTTCTTCCATGGTAAGTTTAGTTCTCAGCAGTTTTCTAGGGGACACAAGCACTGGTACCATATGCTGCTTATCTTTCTTGGGTCTCGGTGTGCACAGCGATTTAGGGATTTATGTGACTATCCTAGTGCTTTCTGGGGCTTCTCCTACTGTCATGGCCTGCGTGGCCTCTTCAGTGGTCATCTCTCCGATATCCATGGCTTCTTCAAACGTTTCCATATTATTGTTCCACAAATCTCTCAACGGCTCAGGTAAGTGTTCAAACAATCCCTTCGACTTCAAAATATCAAACAAATCGAGGTTCATGAATCTCTGGGGGCACAATAGCTCAATTCTCAATTTGCCAAGTGTTGTTTGTTGGGCAGCCCTTTGCACTTTATAGCGCCTTTTAAATTTGAATTCGACCATTCCCCCCACTTTCGATTCATTAATGCTCCATTGGCGACGGATTTTCTCAAATCTAGACCATAGAGTTTGCCTTAAATGCCTGCTGCCTCTCCATTTGGTCATCTCAAACCAAGCATCACATTGTGAATAGTGACTATAACGGTCACTTTCCAACCAACCTGCGTGGCAGCGCAGCCACCCTTGTGTTGTCACAGACCCTGTGACACCTCACTACTGCAAGCAGTCCTGTCATTGCGCAGCTCTCGGGTAGAGTAGTTTATAGTCCCACGCCTCCTTTCATCTAATTGGAGAGCTAAGACTATGCTTCCCGCGGCTAGTCAAATGGTCGAACCACCTGTGTAAGGCTTCAACTGACTACCATTTACTTTTCTTTGGAATAGTTCACCATTTAGCTTCTCCAACTGCACCTCGCCACCATCTATGATTTCCTTTATAACATATCATCCCATCCCATGCAACAAACTGAGAAACTCTCGGCGGTGGTCCCCAAGTCTGTCAATGTAATCGAGCTCATCCTGCTCTATTACTACGGTCTTTCTATCAAGAAAGTCCTTCTTTATTCCTTCCTCAAGCTTCTTGACTTCTGCTTCTACCATGGCTCTTTTCTCCCTCAACCGAACTCTTTCATTCATGAGTTATTAGAGCCTAAGGTCACCCTGAAGGATCTTTTCATCAAGTCCCAACCGTTCTTCTTCGAGCTCTTCCAATGGCACGAGCCTTTCTTCCAAGGCTCTGCGATCCGTTACCCCTATGAGCACCACTATGCGTGAACTAGACATGATAGACTCCATAGGCATTACGGCTTCTACTCCATCGACCAGCCGAAAAGGCATCTGTCTGAGTACACGCAAGTCCCAATCACTTCGTTGCGTGTCACATACCTTGTTCATCACATTGCACACCTTGTCAAATGCTTCCACATGGATAACCTTCTGCGGGATTGTTCTTCCCAGATACTGGTTGTCCAACCTTAAGAGCCAACTGCACATTTTTCCCCCAACACACGCTTCGTGACCATACCTCTCAGCGCAGAGTTCATGCGCATCTGCGTAGGTTTTTTTCCATATGTCGGCATCCACTTGGCTAGATGTGAGCATGGATTAGCCTACCCATTGTATTTATCTAGCAATTGCACTCTAGGATTCTCAAACCGTGTGCGCATCATCCTTCTACATTCGTGCCCGTCTCAAAGATCCCTTTGTGCATACCCCACCACCTCGCGGGCGTAACGCGTAGTACCCAATTCCAAGCCTCGAAGCGTTGCTTTTCTGGCACCTCCCTTTCAAATTTATTCAAGAAGGTATCTACCTCACTTAGGCCATCATAAGTAGGCAGGTCTCTGACTTCTATCGATACGCAGCACAGCAACCTTGTCATCATATTACAATTAAGCGTGGTTACCTCATGTAACTGATTCTTCCACCGCTCTGTTTCCTCATCCAAATCTGAAGTACAGGAGCTATCGCACTCCCATGCAAGCCATCCATCCACAGTGGGATTCACCCAGTCCTGGTTTCGCGTTGTTATCTTATAGATGCAATCCAAATCATCATCACTTTCATAGTCACGCACCAGCTCCATATAGCACGATCCTTCAACAGGGTCCAGGGGTATAACTACACGTAGAGACTTCTTCTCAAAAATCAGCTTGCACTTCTTCATATTAATCACCCTGTTCATGTTAGTGGCCCAATCAATTCCTAAGAGTGCAGGGTAGGGATGGCTGTCATCAACAATCTCTATTACTTCAAAGTCTGCTAGCGCGCTCGCTCCCTCAATATCCATAGTGATTCCCTACAATCACCCCATGGGTATTATTTTCTACTGGTTCACTATTCATAGTTGAATAGGAGACCATTGTAGCGTAGGTCTCTCCATTCACTCCCATGTCTGCTTCGGAAGAACATTCGCATCCAACCCTAAATCCAAAATTTCTTGGTCCATTTCATATTCTCCAATTTGCGCGGTCAACCTCATTTCTCTTCCCGTTCTTGTCTTATGCTTTCCAATCTTCCAGACTACGCGTGGTTCTCCTGGCATGGTCCCAGCGCATCTGTTAATGAGTTCCTTTAATCCTTTTACACCTTTACTGTCACACAGTAACTTCATACATGTTTCCAAGAATGTTGTGAGCATGGATGGATCCATCTCCAGCGCCGTTATATCTTTGCTTCCTGAGGTGGAGGCTTCCACGAAGCTCTTCTTAACTTCCATGAAAGTTTCTCAAGCGCGCTCCAAGTCAAACTCTGATTCTTTCGTCAGGGCTTTGCCAACCCAAGTACTATCCTCTGGTTGTTTTCCTTTATCATCTCCCGTCGTGATTCCACTTTGGAGCACAATGTTCACATTTGGATCTTCCTTGCACAGCTTAGACCTCATCATCTGCAAGTTCTTATTCGAGGGAGGCGGTAGTGCTCCTTTGTCACGTATCCTAGCTATCAACGTATGACAATCTTCTGTCTCATGATCAAACAAGGTGCAATATCAACACGACGGTCGCATCGGATTCGTAAAATCATGGGCATAATGTCCTGGCCCTCTGCAATTATAGCATATCAACTGATAGCGACCTCTTCCAGGTCCTCCTCCACATCGGCCTCATCCGCGCCCTTGAAATCCTATTCGTGCCACTCCTACATTCTAGTCTAGGGGCCGCAATTCAGCCTGAACTCTGTATGTGGGAGTTCTATCCATCATCAACTCATATCTCCTACAAGTGCACGCATCGTGTTCCACCGACCTACAAAAGTTACAGAATAATTGCCACGAATTTTGTGCTTACTTTTGTAACAAATGATAGTTGTCCATAGTGTGTTCTCCACCTATTTGAAAAATCGCGCACCACAAAGTAGGCGTCGCGCTAGGTCCTGCTTGTGCTTCCGGCCTTAACGACGTCAGTCCTCCTCCCGCGAGGTAATTTTCGAACACCGGGCAATGGCCCTTATCATGACCCTGACCCTTTCATTTTATGCACCACACCTCTTCACGCACTTCTGGTCGAGCTGTTCTTGTTGAAAATAGCAACAAGAAATGATAAAAATAGAATCTAGAATATTCCAATTTTAATTTGTCCTTGAATTAAAATTCGAATTTAGTCTCACCAGCTGCTTGGAAATAATTAATTAATTCATTATGGATTAATTAGTTGGAGAAATTCAAGTTAGAAGTCTTTCTAAAGTCGTGCAACAGTTATCCCTTAAATTAAGGAGATTATCCTTTAATTAAGGAGATAAGATTGAGTTATATTTGAGTTGTAATTAGTTAGCTCAGTTTATTGAGTTAAGTCCAATTAAATTAGTTCCAAACTGTTTGAGGAACTAATTGTGAGTTATCAGTCAGTTGATGTATGCATGCACTCAACAAGTGTACTCTAGATAACTAAAGATTCCCTCATCAGAAACTCATTCATGTCTATTCTGAGAAAGACCCAATTGAACTAAATGTCAAGGACAGTGTACTATCAGTTGCATGTCTTCTCCTATAAAGGAAACTCATGCATGCAAAAGTACTAAGGTTCCTTGCGGGTTGCGTAGTTCTTACAGTGTGTTAGAGCAGTGTGTGAGAGCAGTGTTCCACTAGGTGGAAGAAAATCATCCACTAGGAATAGCACAAGGAAATAGGAGCTTGGAGGGCAGAGGAGAAGGCTTGTGAGAATCTTTGATTGCCTGTGAGAATCGAGGAGGATTGTATTGAGAGCTGACTAGCTGTGAGAGCTAAGGCTTTGTATAATTCTGATGTATTTCCACCTTGTATGATAATACAGATATTGGGCTTTTTAGCGGAGGCTTTCCCCTGAGTATTTTCTGTGTTTCATGTGCATTGATTCTTCTTCTTATGGTTATATGTGTTCAACTCTGATTCAGCTAGATCTTTAAGCTTCCGCAAAGCAGATTGATAGTAGAAGTAGATTATAGTATTTTGCTTTAGTTATATTGCATTATCAGGTTAATCTACACTCAGATTTTCTACAGAGGTCTCAGAGCGAGATTTGTAGAGAATTTTCACAATTTCTACATGGTATTAGAGCCAAGTTTATCAGAGCAGTGAGCAATATACAAAGAAGAGAATTCAAAGTTTGAAGTTCGGGGTTGCAAGTCCAAATCAAATTCTTATTATACTTCAAGGTTGGCCAATGGTGTTCTATGGCTTGAGACTCGAGTATTCCTTGGAAGGTAGCTCGAATTACATAGAATGTAAAGATCGTATGGAGGCTGTATTAGAAGACAATGGCTTGAAGGATTTCATTGATCAAGAAATCCCAAAGCCAGGTTCAACTAATGCACAAGAGTTGGCTGAGTGGAAGAAATGTGTGGAAAGGGCGAGACGGATCATCCTTGAGGGAGTTCGAGGCCATATTGTCTCGAGTCTCCATGGGAAGGATACTCCATATTCAATGTGGAAGACATTGAAGGACCTCTACTAGAACAGTAACGACCAGAGGAAATTGGTGCTTAAGGATAAGCTTCGAAGAATCAAGATGGAGAACAACGATACTATTTCCACATATCTGAACAAGCTCACCACTTGCATAGATGAGCTTAGCAGTGTGGGAATAACTACTGTTGATGATGGTATGGTGACCCTCGCTCTCCTTGGCCTTCCAAAGAGCTGGAATATCTACCAGGACTCTGTGAATGGAAGGGAGAAACTGTCAGATTGGGAACGACTGTGGTCGAACCTCATGCAGGAGGAGATCAGGAAGAGCACTCGAGATGGTTCTTCATCCAAGGATGATGATGAAGAAAATCTAGCCTTAGCAAGTAAGGCAAGGAAAGTGAAGGAGAAGGATTCTCATTCCAAATCAAATTCTTCTCATGGAGGGAAGAATGGTGACAAGTCTAAAGTGAGATGCTTTAATTGTCATGAGATGGGACATTATGTGACTAATTGCCCATCGAAGAAGTCCAAGAAGGGATCCTTGGAAGGATCGAAAGGTGAGGCATTAGCCTCTCAGTTTGAAATGGAATTTACCCTCAACACATGCATGGTGTCGTCGATGATGGATTGTGATTGGTATCTTGACAGTGGAGCCTCGTTCCACATGACCGTCAATAAAAGTTTATTCAGTACCTTGGAGGAGAAAGACCTCAAGATGCGCATAGAGATGGGTAACGATGAAAAGTATAGTGTTTCAGGAGTGGGCATGGTTGCTTTTCAGAGGGAGCATGGAGCTCTTATCACCTTCATAGATGTGAAGTATGTGCCTGGACTGAAGAAGAGCTTGGTATCAATCGCGATGTTGGAGGACAAAGGCTACGATGTTGTCTTCAGTAAGGGAAAGGTTTTCCTTAGAAACATCACCATGGGACAAGTGAAACAGATCGGCTCACGAGTTAAGAAATTGTATTCTCTTGAGGTTCAAGATGCATGCAAAGCCTTGAGGAGCAAGGCAAATGTTAGAGACTTGGTGATTGAGAGGGGGAGTAAATTACCTCTCAACATGCAGTCCTAAAATAAGTCTCAAACAATTGTCGAGGAGCCACAATTGGAGAAGTGGGCAGAGGGATTAGATGCAGCCATACCTCCAGGTGTGAGGTGGGGCGATGAGAAGTGATAGTCCCAAGAAGGCTGAAATTGGGTAGGGTCCATTGAGAGGTTTTATCTCATGGATCGTACCTTGCTACGGGAGCCCAAAGTACATAGTAGCGGGAGGAATCAGTGGTATTGATGCAGTCAGAGATCAAAGTGATAGAGGCTAGAGCAGTCAGATATTGAAGAGCGCAGAGAAGGATTGACAATAGTGCAGAAAGGAAGAATCTACAGAAGCGCAAAGTTTTTAGTTGACAGAGGCAATAGCAGTCAGAGACTTTGATGATAGATGCATCATACTGATTCAGAGTGGATATTTTTTTTGTTTCTGAAGTTGCTAGAGCAACAACACTAGAGAGAAGTGTTGCATGCATAACATTCCAAAGGTTCACGATTGGGATCAAGTTGAATTCCTTTCTTTTTGAGAGGGAGTGTTGAAAATAGCAACAATAAATGATAAAAATAGAATCCAGAATATATTTTAATTTGTCCTTGAATTAAAATTTGAATTTAGTCTCACCAGCTGCTTGGAAATAATTAATTAATTCATTATGGATTAATTAGTTGGAGAAATTCAAGTTAGAAGTCTTTCTAAAGTCATGCAACAGTTATCCCTTAAATTAAGGAGATTATCCTTTAATTAAGGAGATAAGATTGAGTTATATTTGAGTTGTAATTACTTAGCACAATTTACTGTGTTAAGTCCAGTTAAATTAGTTCCAAACGTTTGAGGAACTAATTGTGAGTTATCAGTCAGTTGATGCATGCATGCACTCAACAAGTGTACTCTAAATAACTGAAGATTCCCTCATCAGAAACTCATGCATGTCTATTCTGAGAAAGACCCAATTGAGCTAAATGTCAAGGATAGTGTACTATCAGTTGCATGTTTTCTCCTATAAAGGAAACTCATGCATGCAGAAGGACTAAGGTTCCTTGAGGATTGCGCAGTTCTAACAGTGTGTTAGAGCAGTGTGTGAGAGCAAGAGCAATGTTCCACTGGGTGGAGGAGAATCATCCACTAGGAATAGCGCAAGGAAATAGGAGTTTGGAGGGCGGAGGAGAAGGCTTGTGAGAAGCTTTGATTGCCTGTGAGCATCCAGGAGGATTGTACTGAGAACTGGCTAGCTATGAGAGCTAAGGATTTGTATAATTCTGATGTATTTCCACCTTGTATGATAATACAGATAGTGGGGTTTTTATCCGAGGCTTTCCCCTGAGTATTTTCGGTTTTTCATGTGCATTAATTCTTCTTCTTATGGTTATATGTGTTCAATTCTGATTCAGCTAGATCTTTAAACTTCTACAAAGGAAATTGATAGAAGAAGTAGATTATAGTATTTTTCTTTAGTTATATTGCATTATCGGGTTAATCTACAGTCAGATTTTCTACAGAGGTCTCAGAGTGAGATTTGCAGAGAATTTGCAAAATTTCTACAATTCTATCCTGTTTCAGACTCTGCATCTCCAGTCATAAATTCTTCAGCTACACATGGATCTTATTAACTCCCAAGTTAGGATCCTGCATTTGGGTCTCATGAAGCCTCATCATGATTTTTGGGTTGTGTTATATTCTTTCCACGACTAGCCCACACAGTTAACCAGGGGCTTAGGAAGGGGGCGGAGCTCCCCCTTCGTTGCATCGATTGCATAGAGGGGGGAGTCACTGGGGGTTTGGGGGGTGCAGGTATGGTTTTCTGCATGATTTTCGCACATGGTTTTGGACGCGATGGTTTTCAGTCCGTGGTTTTGGACACGATGGTTTTCGGTCCATGGTATTGGATGCTTCAGCATGTATAAATATGTATTGTAAGATTGAAAGGAAAATAATGAAAAATCAAGCTAGTAGTCCTGGTTTTGGGATCCAGGGGAAAATATCTGTGTATATGTGTTTTATGTGTTATGCTCTCGCATTGTTTATTTTCTGTGTTTTAGAATTCGTATGCGAGTAATTTTTGTACGGGGTTAAAACCTACATTTGGTATCAGAGTTGTTTTGGCTTCAAGGGGATGCCTTTGTTGTTGAGAGGTTTCGCTCCGGCCTGTGGTATACCCTGTTCAGTGGGAGATCTGTGGTAAGTCGGTTATTATCTATTGATATCAAAATTTCAAATGAAGATAAGTGCATTAGTTTGTTGTGTTCTCTACTAGGTTCATGGGATAGTCTGATTATTGCAATAGGTAGCAATGCAATTGCCTTGCAGTTTGATGAAATAGTCTCATCCTTGCTGATGGAGGAGATGAGACGGAAAAATATGGAGAGCCAGAATGTTGATGCCTTGTCTGTAAGAGGACGGTCCCAGAACAGAAACAAAAATAAGTCATTGAGTGGGAGATCTAAATCTAGAGGGAGATCTAAATCTCTAGGAAAACCTGTAAAGGTGGTGTGTTGGAAATGCGGAAAGGAAGGACACTACAAAAGGGACTGTAAATCTAAAGATCCTGACAAAGGAAAGGGATCTGATGATGCTCCTTCTGCAGAGGTGAAAACCACCTCAGATGAAGGTGGGGATGTTTACTTGGCTTCTTCAAGTACACATGTAGATCATGAGGCATGGTTGATTGACTCAGGTGCATCCTTTCACTTCACTCCCCATAGAGAGTGATTCTATGAGTATGAGAAATACGATGGTGATGATGTCTTCTTAGGGGATGATAGGAAGGCTAAAATCATTGGTCGTGGAAAAGTAAAGTTGAAGTTGCAAGGTGGAAGGGTTAGAACACTTCCAGGTGTTCTACATATTCTTGCATTGGCCAGAAATTTGATTTCTGTAAGCAAGATGGATGATGCATGTGTAAAAATAGTGTTCGATAAGGATACCTACAAGATGGTTCGAGTAGCACTGGTATTGATGCGGGGAGTTCAGATTGGAACTCTGTACAAGTTGCAAGGTAGCACAGTTGTTGATGGGTGCAACAGTTCTGTAGTTCCTGAAAGTGGAGCAGAAAATCTAGTGATCTCTAGAGAGAAGACCATGTTGTGGCATCAAAGGCTTGGACATATTGGAGAGAAGGGCCTTCGAATACTTCATGGTAAAGGTATGGTAGAAGGTATGAGTAATAGATCTCTAGATTTTGATTTCTGTGAAAATTGTATACATGGGAAGCAGAATTGGGTGAGTTTCCCCTCTGGTGGTAAGAGGGAGAAACATATATTAGAGCTTGTGCACAGTGATGTGTTTGGAGCTATGAAGGTTCCATCACTAGGTAAGTCTGTGTACTATGTATCATTTATAGATGACTTCTCAAGGAATACATGGATATATTTCCTTAAGAATAAATCTGAAGTCTTTGACAGGTTTAAAGAATTTAGGCTCTGGTGGAAAACCAGACAGAGAAGAAGATAAAGGTGTTGAAGACAGATTACGGTGGAGAGTTTTGCAGTAAGGAATTTGAAGAATTATGTAAGAAGTGTGCTATAGCACAACAGAAGACTACTCCATATACACCTCAACAAAATGGAGTTGCAAAAAGAATGAACAATACATTGATGGAAAGGGCAAGAAGCATGCTCAGTGGTGTCAGTTAGGACAAGAATTCTGGGTAGAGGCGGTGGAGATAGCATGTTACCTGGTTAACAGATCACCTTCATCAGTGTTGGAGGATAAGACTCCACAAGAGGTATGAACTGGTAAGAAACCCTCTCTTTCACATCTGAGGGTATTTAGATGTGATGCATATGTACATGTTCCAAAGGAGAAATGAACCAAGTTGGATAGTAAATATGAAAAGTGCATCTTTATTGGGTATATGGATGGTTTAAAGGGTTATAAGCTTTGGAACCCAGTAACAAGGAAGGTTGTATACAGCTGAGATGTGGTGCTCAGAGAGGTAAAAGATGTTATTAAACATGAAGTCAAACCAAAGGAACCTGAGAAGATAGAGTTTGAGCTAAAGGAGGAAGAATCAGACTCTACAGCAGAGGAGGAATCAAAAGATGAAGAGCCACAAACTTCGAGTGTGAGAAGATCAGTTCGAGAAAGAAGGCAGCCAG
This sequence comes from Pinus tabuliformis, assembly GCA_031772625.1. Lineage (NCBI taxonomy): Eukaryota > Viridiplantae > Streptophyta > Pinopsida > Pinales > Pinaceae > Pinus > Pinus tabuliformis. The sequence goes on from CM062811.1 coordinate 748,966,360, forward strand.
AAAGGTATAGTCCATCGGATTTCTGTTCAAATTTTGTTTTGTCTATTACTGATGATGATCCCAGAACTATGAAGGAAGTAGTAGATTCAGAGGATGGAAAACTCTGGAAAGAGGCCATGGTTGATGAAATGGCATCTTTGCACAAAAATGAGGCTTGGGATCTGGTGGAGTTGCCGACTGGAAGGAAACCCATTGGCAACAAATGGGTGTTCAAGAAGAACACAAATTCAGAAGGAAAGGTGGATAAATACAAAGCTTGGTTGGCAGAAAAAGGTTATTCCCAGGTGTCGAGAATTGATTTTGGTGATATTTTTTCTCCTGTTGCCAAGGTAACTTCTATTAGATTACTTTTATTTGTTGATGCTACTTTTGATTTTGAGGTAGAACAGATGGATGTGAAGACATCATTTCTTCACGGGGATCTGGAAGAGGAAATCTACATGAAGCAACCTGAAGGCTTTAAGGTGAAGGGTAAGAAAGAACTGGTATGCAAGTTAAAAAAGTCTCTGTATGGGTTAAAACAGTCACCAAGGATGTGGTATTGGAAATTTGATACATTTATACGGGGACTTGGCTTCACCAGAAGCAAAGCAGATCACTGTGTGTATTTTAAATTAATTGGTGACCGTATTATTTATCTGGTCTTGTATGTGGATGATATGTTGCTGGTTTGAAATGACAAAGAAATTATCCAGGTTTTGAAGACCCATTTGTCCTCCAAATTCGACATGAAAGATCTTGGTGTTGCAAACTATATTTTGGGCATGGAAATTAAAAGAGATAGGACAAGGAGGAAGCTCTAGTTAAATCAGAGGAAGTATGTCGAGACAATATTGCAGAGGTTTAATATGCAGGATAGTAAATCGGTTAAGGTTCATATTCATGTAGGTGTAAAGTTATCTGCTGAACAATGTCCCAAGGCACAAGAAGAGGAACAGTACATGTCCCGTGTTCCATATGCAAGTGCAGTCGGTAGCCTAATGTATGTGATGGTCTATACCAGACTAGACATTGCACATGCAATGGGATTATTGAGCAAGTTTATGTCAAAACCAGGGAAGGAGCACTGGACAACAATGAAACGGGTTTTCAGGTATTTGTGTGGCACTAGTGATTATGGTTTGTGCTACCAAGGAAGACTAGGATTGGGCAGAGTGTTGGATATTTGTGGCTTTGTTGATGCAGATTGGGCTGGAGATCTGGCTTAGAGAAGATCTACAAGTGGGTATGTGTTTAACCTATTTGGAGGTGCAGTCAATTGGATGAGTAAGAAACAATCTGTAGTGGCACTATCAACTACAGAGGCAGAATACATGGCAGCCACTCATGCAAGCAAGGAAGCAGTTTGGTTGTAGAGATTGTGTTCAAGTACGGGGTTAGTATAGGGAGCTATAAGGATAGACTATGATAGCCAAAGTCCACTTTTCTTGGCAAAGAACCCTGCACATCATTCAAATACAAAGCACATTGATTTTCGTATCACTTTGTGAGGGATATGATAGAAGACAAAAAGATGTTGTTGGTAAAGGTGGACACTTTGAAGAATATTTCAGATGCATTGACAAAATCTGTGAGCTCTGAGAAGTTCTCTTGGTGTAGAGAAACAATGGGCATTGTGGGGCTGGATAAATGACTAAGCTCTCTTGTGGCCCCCTGTGGAAAGAAAACAACAAGTGGGAGAATGTTGGGTTATGTTATATTCTTTCCATGACTAGCCCACGTAGTTAACCGGGGGGTTAGAAGGGGGCCGAAGCGCCCCCTTCGTTGCGTTGATTGCGTAGTGAGAGGAGTCACAAGGGGTTTGAGGGGTGCAGGTAACCCCACTCCACGGGGTCCGAGGCAGCGCCCCGGAAAATTTTGTTTTTGGACCCTATATTAGGTTGGGCAAATCTACCTTTGGTTTTGTGCATGATTTTTCGCACATGGTTTTGGACCCGATGGTTTTCGGTCCATGGTTTTGGACGCGATGGTTTTTGATCCATGGTATTGGATGCTTTGGCATGTATAAATATGTATTTTAACATTGAAAGGAAAATAATGAAAAATCAAGCTGGTAGTCCTGGTTTTGGGATCTAGGGGAAAATCCCTGTGTATATGTGTTTTATGTATTATGGTCTCGCATTGTTTATTTTCTATGTTTTAGAATTCGTATGTGTGTAATTTCTGTACGGGGTTAAAATCTACAACGATCTCTAAGGGCTCTGCCTAAGTCGTTAACTTCTGTTGCGATAGCGCACTCCTTAAATGTGGCATTAACAATGCTACAAACCATTCGAGATGTTGTCCATCCATCAGATTCATATTAGCTTCGTGAATCGTACACTTCAACCTCTGATCCAACTCCCAAGGAGTCTTGCCTGGTAGCATCATGATTTTTTTGAATCCAATGATCGATTGTGCTTCAAAATTTGTCCTTTTAAATTCTTTCTTTAGCACTGCTTGGATATCCGCGATTCTCGCATTGGGATTATCATTGGAGTGCTTAATATACCAGTTCAGCATGCAGTCTTGTAGAGCGCTAACCAATGTCGCTTTCTTTATATTGTCATCCGTAACTCCCGGCGCTTCCCATAGGGCTCTTACCACGAACCAAAATTGGTCCTGATCCTCATTTTCCAATCTCTTGAACCTAGGCAACTTTATCATGCTTTCCATATTGACTCGCGGTGGTGGTGGAGGTGGTACGGGTGAAGATGGAGGTGAAGGCAGTGAAGCTGGTGGTGATGTGGGTGGGGGTGGTATTCACATAATTCTTTGCCTTATTAGATGGATCGTGCTTCGTAGCGAGACCTTTGCGAGTTCTTCCTCGTCCCCTCGCTGAGGTGAAATCAAGGGGCTAGTTTCTGGTCCCTTATTTCCTTCGCTCCTGTAAGTTTTTCCACTTCACATAGCCCTGAACATCAAGGTAATTGCATAACCCTCTTTTCACACAATAACATTTTAATCCAAGTATTCAAAGACTTTACGTACTTACCTCGCGGTCCCTTGAGAAAGTGTCGCTCTGCCTCGTTGCAGCTAACTGAGGTGTCAACCACGAAATTAGTAATGAATCCTCCTATAATCTGATTGAGCCAATGATCAATGGTGCGTGCGATCTTATCCTCTGATGCTTCCAACCTTTGCACTAACTCTGGGGTCCACACAATAGGATTGTCGAGTTTCCACCTTCCTTGGCTATCTGCTAGCCTCGTGATCCACTCATATAGTTTAGTAGGGAAAGACACGAAGAAGATTTTGTGGATCTTTATGTACAAGTAGCAGTCTAACCACTCTTCTTTTGACAGTCACGGGTTCCTGTTTTCCTGTGCCGCGAACTCATGAATTCTTCTGTCTAACTAGCCTTCAATTTCCTTCTTAGTTGGATTCCAATGATATGACATCAAACATCTCTATGCAAATTTCGGTCCCAGCAGTGGAACCATTTGTTGGCTTGTTGGGGCCTAACCCAGGTTCAGATTTAATTAGCCAAGCAAATCCCTACACTACTGGCCCTTTCGGCATCATCCTGTGATGCACGGACTGAAGTCTCACCCGAAGCAATATGGGGGGATGTTGGAACCAAGTTTCTGCACCCTTGAGATGTTTGAGGTGTCGATTTAGTCCAACTGTTCCTACCTTCGCGCAGGTTACTTTGGCATTGTTCTCTCCTGCGATACCTTCACAATCTACTATAATTTTCCTTCGCGCAACCCTAACCAGGGGCTGAGGTGATTTCGCGTTGTTATGGCAGTGACCTGTGTTATTTCCAAGTTACACAGCGTATCTGAATTATCCTCTTATAGATGTTAGTCAACTTCACATAACTAGATACTTTAACTCACATTTAGTTAATCTACATCGTTATATATGTTCGCGCACCATATAGACAACAAAATGAAATTTATACCCAAGATATTCGATACAAAAAACAGGAAATAAATACACATAATTGAGGTAAAACTTCTCTTTGTTAATGCTTCAACAGTTACAGACTCGACTCACCCTGCACACTCAGCTGCAGGGGTCTGCACACTCGCTGTAGGGGTCCGTGCACTCAGCTGCGGACTACTAGGCCTCTGCGCACTCAGCTGCAGAGCCTTCTCCTACTCTATGACCCAAAGACTCAACTCTACACTTAGATCTTCTGCTATCCTTCTATTCCATCATCACTTCTTAAACTCAATTAACTGCTTTACAACTTAGAGGCTCGCTCTATTTATACAATCCCATGGTCCGCGGACCATGGGTAGATCTCTAAAGCTGACATTACATTACAAAATTGAAGGCGGACAACCCTATTACTCATTTACAAACTTCACGCTCTGCACCCACAAAATGCGGAGTCTTTACATCAAATTTACAAATTTTAACCAAAAACTGGCTTTAAGCCCTAAAACTTTCCTTGGGGGAAACGATGTTTGAATCATCAAAAATTGATTTCGTATGAAAGAGTTATGATTGTTTAAATTTTTTATGAAAAAATTGCATAAGCTACTGAATTGCCTCAATTTTGCAGCTAATGGCTAATTTTGCAGGCACTGAATTACGTCGATTCTGCAGTTACGGTTCGATAGGTTCTGAGATTCCAATTGAAGAGTGGAATTTATGGATAGGTACGCAACACCTAATGTCGACATCACTAGAACTTCCACACACTGCTGGCACAAAGAGAGATGGGAATAACAAACCCGCCGGAGAATAAGACATGTGAGTCACGATCCCTACTAAAACATTTTGAGTCTCATCCAATCACAAGACCTCTGCCAAACAAAGTGGTGAGAATAATTACTCAACCAACATGTTAAGCCATAAAGTAATTGATATCAATTTAAATGATTGTGCGGCCAAAAATTTGGATCATTGCACTGCCTTGCTGCTTTACAAATTGCAATCAGAGCTCGGATGGTGGTCCATCAATTATCACAGTTGAGTTTTTAATATTTGCAAGTTTTGATGAAGGTCGAAGCCCGAGCCACAAAATGTAGATGTGTTCGTCCTTTTTCTCGAGCACTCCACCCTCAATTTATTTATATGCCATAGATTTTAATCATTCCACTATAAACAAGCACTCTAGGCATTCGTTTCATTTTATTGTTTTGAATCTTACCTAGGTTTTTATCACTTTTTAATACATCCTTTTACTTTTTATCTATTGTGTGGTGATTTTTTAAACGGTTTAAATTATTTATATATATATATATATATATATATATATATATATATATATATATATATATATGGTTTTTTTTATTCTATTTAAAAATAAATTCCTAAAAAAAAAAAAAAACTATTTAATAACAAAAAATCTTATTAGGATTTATTTATTTATTTATTTTATCTCTTTTATTTTAAAGAACTATTTTTAGAACTTTTCGAGAAAAATCTAATTAGATCTTTTCTTTTCTTTTTTCTTTTTTTTAGAAAAAAAAAATATTTTAGCAAGTTTTGAGACAAATCCAAATGAAATTTGGAGACTAAATTTTGAGTGTTTTTAGAATGAATTGAGATCTGCTATCCAATTTTTAGATCTATGAGTTTTATTGCAAAATTTCAAACCTAACTTTATTCACTTTTCCCTTCTGGTCTTCTAGGACTCACAAGGCGCAAGAAGAGAGCATATTCAAGAATTTTTTCAACTCTTTATTCTTTTGAAATCTAAATTTTGAAAAACAACATAAAAGGATTCAATCTCTAACTTCAAATTTTGACTTTCAAATCTTTGTTTATTCTCCTCTCTTTCTAGATTTTCCTGCAAAAAGATTAGTAAGTGAGGTGTCTCTTACTGCACCACCAAAAAAAAAATTGCAAAGAAAATAAAATCTAACTCAACAAAAAACTTAAAAACATCACCAAACTTGGTTTTATTTATTGATTTTGTCCTACTCTACTGGAAATATAAAAATTGGTTCAAGTGTATGCATATTTGCAGCGTAACCATGTGCATAACAAGAGTAAAACGATATTCATGCTTAGGTTTGAAAAATATGCATTAAAGTACTTCAAAGCATGAAATACCAGTTGTTTTGATAATGAAATCAAGAAGTAAGGAAGAATGAAAGAGTGATGTGACTTGATCCCTAATTGGAACCATATTTCAATAAAGCTATGACATTCTTGATTCCTTTCTTGGTTTAGATCACATTGAATAGCCTCCTCTATTACGCATTCCTCAATCTTGGATTCTAGTAGTTGCTACCCATCAAAAGTATCCCTTGATTCTTTAGTCTCTTCAACATATTGACAAGAGGAATCAAAAGAGACTTGAATATATTCTTGTGGAGGTGGAGAGATAGACAAGTTTCTAAATGTCGTTAAAATATACTCTTCCTGAGAGGCAGATATCTCAGTTGTTACTAGGATTCGAGAAAGTTCTTGGAATGACATATTTTAAACTATGAATTACTCCAACTGGTTGATACTTCCTATCTTTTACACAGATTAGTACAAAATATTGAAAATTTATTGAATATTTAATGTGCATCATAAATGATTTTAATATGTTTTTAACCATGCATCTAAGAATGAATGCAACTATCATGAGTTGCCTTAAACTTTCAAAATAAGCACCTATGTATACCTCCCCGACAACAGCGCCAAGATGTTGGGTGATTAATTGTGAGTTAAATCCCTGTCATTAAATTGTGAACCTGGGGTTCGTGAACTAATGAGGTATATGTGTACTATATGTACTAGGTGATTATTTCTCAGAATAGATTAATATAATGCAAGAAACTTGAAACTAATTACAAAGCAAATAATGAAAGCAAATGAAAAGCGAGTGGACACATTCTCTCTCAAGCATGTTCTCTCTCAAAGACTAGCTCTACGAAAACCAACAATTATAGTCTAAGTTATGAAATGAAAAAGTAATTTAATCTAGTATCCTATGAAATTACTAATGTAAGATTACTAGTGTGCCAATCCAATCAAAACATAAGGAAATCAAATCAACATTAATTAAATCCACTCAAATCCAAACATAAGGAAATGAAATCAACATCAATGAAATCCACTCCAATCCAAACATAAGGAAATTAAATCAATCTTAACAAAAAAATATAAAACTTATAATCAAAATAACATAAAAGAAACTAAACTAAACTAAACTTGCATAAATGAAATAACCTAAATATTTACAACAGAGGAAAGAGGTGCACAAGCTGCGGTTGATGGGGGACCTCCGCTCCTCAACAAGCACACCGAATGATTATCAAATCTTGGATATCAAAGAAGCAACATGTATTCCATAAAATGAAGTTGGAGAAAGTTCTAAAGATATTACAATAATTAAACTCTCTTCCTCTCTATCCTCACTTTACAAATTACATATCTTGGATGGAACTCCTTTGTATGAAGGATGCAATCCTATTTATACAAAAACTTAAGATAAATAATCGATAAATATATATCCACAAATCTCTCCTAGATCTACATTTTTCTCTTGTGGTTATAACCAATCACCTAAAAATATGAGATACAAGTCCTCTTAAAATTCTCTCCTAGTTTTGATAGGAGACACATATCAAAACATCCATGATTCTTCTCCTTCAAATTTGCTTAGTCAATGATCCAAATATTCTACAAATATTCCACAAATCTTCATGAGTTGGAATTAAAATTAGAATTTTTGGTTGAGTAGCCAAATAGGACCCTTCTAGAATCTTCAAACAGGCCTACAATACCATAAAACTCATACCAATTTTAGAAATATATGAAAACATGCTAATTTCCTCATATTTAATCATAAATTCTCTTAAAATACTTAAAATAAATTACTTGGAAAATAATAATTATAAACTCATATGATCATGAAAATGGTTATTAATGTAGGGTTATGGGGCTATCGAATATGGTAAAATGATGGAAATGAGGGTAAAATAGGATGACATTTTGGAGGCCCAACACCTACAAACAACACAAACTCCTTAGATAGTGAGTAGCATCTCCCTTTCTTTAAGGAATGTACAGTAGAGTAAAATTATTGATCATAAAAATAAAATAAAATAAAAAAATAAAAAAAAATTCCTTTTATCATCATTCAATCTCTCATTGAGAAATGCTATCAGTCTTCCCTCTAGGCTAAACACCGCTCCAATGGTTAAAACCACTTGCATCACAACCTACTTGAAGTACTTTGCTAAAATATAGAAGCAAAAACACTAGTTGTTAGCCATCCTTTTTGTCAAACTTTTGAAAGGATTCATTGTTATTATTGTTCATTGGAAACTTCCTTTCTTCATACAATTGGTAACAAGTGCACAAATTCCCTTGAAATTATGATAAATTTCTAGGAAATTTTTCCAAATATTAACATTAAATATACATTCAGGTGTTGACCAATCCAAAATAGTTTTTACCTTTTCATGATCCATTTTTAAACCCTCCACGGAAAACATAAAACCAAGTATACTAATTCTTCTCATAGAAAATTTCACTTCCTTTAGTTTATTAACGATTTCCCCTCTTTCATCCTTTCTAATTCCTTCTTCACATGCTCCAATTTTTTTGTCGTCACTTCATTTGCAATCATTTTTGCTTGTTATTGTTAGTTTAGTTTCCATCATTGATTCCAACCTGTAATGATGTCTACCCTTCAAAAATTCATAAGTATTTTCCCTACCATCACGAGAAACCTTCCTATCAAACAACCATGTTCTTTCGAGCAATACATGACATGCATCTCTACTATATCACACAATACCTATTCCTTGAAAATTGTTGATTTGGAAACTTAGCAAGCATTATTCATTCATAGCACTTGCTGGCCTTTTTGTGTATGAAACATGATACAAATTTGGATGTTGAATATTATTTAACTTTAATTTTTCATCACCTCCATGGATACCATATTCTTTGTACTCCTACAATCTATAATCAAATTACAACACTTATCCTTAATTTTGCACTTGGTTTTAAAAACCCACTTCCTTTGTTCAAGCTCCACTTCAGTCTTCCCTTCAAGTTTAAGTAATTTACTTCTAAACATTAAGTTTTCACCGTACTTTTGTTGAAGTATTTATACATTGTCACCAACAACTAATTCCTCATCTACTTGGGTAACCTAAGTTCTCACCTCATTTTTTTTTCGTATATTTTGTCTTTAGACATTTAGATGCCTTGTGGCCTTCTACTCCACATCTATAGAAAGTGATCACATACTTACCTTCAACTCTTCCAAATCATATACCTCTACTAATGCCTTACTTTTGTTGAAGTATTTCTACATTGTCGCCAACAACTAATGCCTCATCTACTTGGGTAACCCAAGTTTTCACATCATTTTTTTCGTATATATTGTCTTTGGAAATTTAGATGCCTTTTGGCCTTCTACTCCATATATATAGCAAGTGATCACATACTTACCTTCACCTCTTCCAAATCATATACCTCTACCAATGCCACTTCATCCTCTTGTATTTTGATTGCTATTTTCTTCATCTTCTTTCTCATTTCCTCTTGTATAACTTGTCCTTCCCTTGCCTCTAAGAACTTTACCCCTGAAGTTTTGATGTGATCTCCTAGAAAAATTATCTTCCAACTTTAGAGTTATTTTATACGCTTCATACACATTATTAAATTAATTTGTGCTCATCTCACATTATATCTCAAACTTTAGTCCATTGATATACCTAACTACCCTTTGGAATTTTGGTTCTCCCAATCCTTATCTTAGGGACAATTTGAAAAAAAATAACAATGTACTCTTGGATAGATGTCTCTTTCCATTTGAAGTTCTATTCCTACTTAATAAACTCTACTATTAATCAATAGGTAGGAATGTCTCCTTTATTTTACTGGCCATTTTTCTCCAATTCTTTATCTTCTCTTATTTATTTTCCATTCTTTCTTTTTGTACAAAATCCTGCAAGAGTGTAGCATGTCCTTTTAATTTTGCTATTACAAAATCAACACAATTAGGGTCTTGAAAATTCTCATACTCAAAGTACCTTTTGAGTTCCCATATCCAATTAATTAGATTCTCACCTTTCAAACTACCACCATAGCAAGAAAATTTTACCCTTGTGCCATCTCTATCCTTTAGAAAAAATATCAAGTGCACTCCTTGGTCTCCTACATCATCAACGCATTGCTTTATGATCTCATCTTTTGAATATGAGTTTTCCTCAATATCCCTAATTCTTCTATCCTCCTTCTCAATTCCTCTAACTCTTGGTCCCTTGCACCTCCAAGCTACTCCTCTTTTTGGTGGCATTCTCCAAAGTTTTCTGGTAGCCTTCATGTGGACTAACATCCATCGGCCTTACTTTTGAGCACTATTTCTCACAACATATCTTCCACAACCATATTTTTATATTAGGAACACTATCAAGAAACCAATCTCCAGGAGCTTAAGTAACTCTAATACCACTTAATGCACACATGCTAAAAAACTTATTGTAAATTAGACTTAGCTAGAGAACCATGTATCTACCTTCAAAGCACATGACTACCAACAATTAATTTTTTATATGAATTAACTAAAACAATTTTAGTGGGGAATTGAAAAAAACCAATTCAAACAAAAACCAATAATAACATAATTAAAATTAAAGAATTTATTAACTCAAGCCTAGAATTAATCCTAACATTTTTACATTGGAGTTTCTAAATCATTTGTAGATTCAACGCGGACCCCTTTTGCTTTGGTATTATATAAGTTGTATTATCATTTCCAAATATTTTGAGTAAGAAATAAAGCTCTCTCTCTTTGCTTAGCCTCTCTTCAACAATCCATCCATTGCTTCAAATATGTTGTATTTAGACAAAATGGTTGTGGCATCTCAACTTCCTCATGTGTTCCTTCATATTTCTTCACCTTGACAATTTTCTTTCTCTTGAACTCTCCCAAAATCATTTCATCCACAAGGATTTAATGTGTATTAAATGCCTCTTGTATCAAAGACACTTTGTGGAAAATATTTTCTATAATAAAAGTTTTCTGCAATGGAGTCTTCTATAATAGATGATTTTGCAAGAGAGTATTATAAAATAATATCTTCCATAGAAAATTATTTGCAACAAAGGATAATCATTACACTACTTACAAAAGAAAATGTAACCTAATTGTTGATGCTAATTACCTAAGACCAAAAATACTCCTACATCAACATCTATGCAAAAACTTTTGAAATATGCACAACTATTATTATTTTCTATGTGGTTCACAGTCTTGGAGATTAGTGACCGCTACATCCACAAAATAATTGTACTAGACATATCTATCTGAAAGGATCACTTCTTGTTAGCTCAACCATGGAGCTTGACCTCGAAAGTATTGAGAGAATTGAATTCGTGATTTCTCATTTAAAGGTGCTTTTAGCGATGGGGACTTGACCAACTAAACTAACCCTTGGGACTAAAATATGCACAACTAATTTATTAAACATTTCATAGAATAAATATTTTTATTTTTAATAATAATATTTTTTAAATAATCCCTAGGGGCAACTCAATTTGTGATTGAAGTGATTTGAAATCGTGAAAACCAAGAGATCCAAGGTTCAATCCCCCAATCTATGGAGAGGAGGACAATTTGTAGACCCCTAGAAGTATAGTTGTAGCAGCCATAATCGATCTCATGTCACGCAAGTACAAGACTGGACCAGTTTCCAATTTCTCTCGGTTACAAGAAAACAAAAAATATATATTTTTTTAAAATAAAATAAAATTATAACATATATAAATAAATTTTTGTTAACAACTAATCATAATTAATTTTTTATGAAAATTTTAAATTCATTTATGATTGAACACTACCTTTTTAACTTAGAATTATTGGACCTCACTTAATTTTTATTCCTTGGGTTTACCTTGATAAATTTCCATATAATCATTGGACCTTACTTATAGCCTTAATGTGTAAAGTAAGGTCCAATAATTCATCCATTGAAGGGGTTGACATCGATACACAATTAGAGGTCATAAAAACTTATCCTCGTATGTTTTCTATGAAAGATGATGCGATCATTGGGAGGTCGATCACCTTTGAAGAAGTCAAAAAAGTCCTAAAGTATATTACTAGGGATAAAAGCCTGAGTTCAGACAGGTGGACTATAGAATTATTGTTATATTTTTTGGATATCATGTGGATGGATCTGCAATTCCTGGCTGAAGAATCGAGGGCTACTCATAAGATTTTTGGTGCCTTAAACTCTACTTTTATCACACTTATTCCAAAAGTTTCAAAGGTCACTTAATTTCAAGATTATCGACCTATATCACTATGTAATATTGCATACAAGTTCGTTTCAAAGATAATTGCTTCAAGGTTGAAAGATACTCTATCAAAGCATATTATACCTAAACAATTTGGTTTTCTAGTAACACTGTCAAATATAGGATGCAGTTGTTATATCATAGAAATTCTTACATTCCATTAAGATTAATAAAAAGGAGGCATTGTACTTAAATTGGACTTGATTAATCATATGATGGTGTTGACTAGTGCTTTCTGAGGATGGTTTTATACAAAATTGGACTTTTTGTTGAGGTTATTGATATGAGATAATGGCCTGCACTACTTCCATGAATTATGTTATCTTGATAAATGGAGTGCCATCAAGTTTCTTTAAGGCCTTTAGAAGATTGAGGTAGGGCTTCTCGTTATCCACCTTATTATTTTTGTTGATCATAGAAGGACTTAGCAGAATGATTTATGAGGCAAAGAATAAAGGTTTTCTTGTGGGTATTAATATCACCAAAAATATATCCATAACACATCTTATGTTCCTAGATGACATTTTGACATATGGGAATGCCTCGACATTGGAGTGGAAATATATACACCATATTTTTTCCTCTTTTGGTGAAACAACAGGTCTTCTAATGAGCAACTCGAAATCACAGATTATTGAAGTGGCCACTAAACAGGACATTGTTTCAGATATTGTTGATTTATTTGTTGTTGATGTGGTTGAGTTGGGCAGGGGTTTTAAATATCTTGATTTCCACTTGAAACCAAATAATAATGGCATCATAGATTGGAAATGGTTCGTACGGAAATTTGAGAAACAACTGGTAATTTGGTCACTAAAATGGCTTACAATTGGGGAAAGATTGATATTGGCACAATATGTCTTGCAGAATATTTTTGTATACTAGATGCATATTTATTTGATCCCTAAACATATTATTAAGAAAATTAATTCTCTAATCACTAACTTTTTTTGGTTGGGTGCTAAAGATGTTAATAAGATACATTTAGTTTAGGTGGGGTGTAAAATAACATTGAAATATTTGGATGGGAATT